>VDFB02055788.1:0-90274 GCA_007258455.2 Sequoia sempervirens
AATTTTGGCCTTTAAAACCCTATTCAATATTACAGCGACTCCCTGTAATTTCTTCACACCCCTTTTCCAAGTTGTCAATGATTTCGCCTACCAATTTATCTTCATGCTCCAAAGTGATTTTCCAAAAAATAAATTTCCCAACATCGCTTATCTATCCCTTCAAAATGATATATCAATCACCATATCTTCTCATTTTTAGGCGTGATCAAAGTTCTCTCCCCAGTCCATGTCCCTTAAAATCTTAAATGAACTATTAATAAACTTCAGTTTCCTCATCATGCATAACAGTTCGAAAACACTCTCTCACTTGTAACATGAGGGCTCAATTTTGTTCAAGTCGTGGAGTTTCAGTTAAACTACTGTAGTTCTAATTTTAAAATTGAATCTTTTCAAATCAATGTTTGCTTGCTTTTTAGATAAATCTTTTTTAATTAACTTCTTTAAATTAAAAATAATTTAATTTTTCATTATTTTTTTTAATTTCTTTAATTTAATTCTAAATTTATTGATTTAATTTCATAAATCATGCACATTTTAAATTGTAAACACTAAAAAGGTTAATAATAATATTTTATTATATTCACATCATCATAAAAAAAATGATTCATAAATAAACCTACCTAATGCTCCACATCATATAAGCATATTTAGACTTTTTAATTATTAAATTATATCAAGAAATCATGAATTGGACACTCATAAGATTTACTTGGCCATCTATATGCAAAAATATGGAACATATGAACCTAAGTGGTGTGTTCAAGATTCCATCATACTCATTGATGTCAATGTTCTCGATCTTCAACATGTACTTGTACACTTTTGCACTTTAATTTTCATTAATAGTGTTAGCCCATAAACCATAATCAAAGCGTATAAAAATTAAGCTCATAATCATAACATGATGACTATTTAAATTTTATTTTTATACAACTAGATTAACCATCAATTTCAATTTCAACTTCAAGCATTAAAAATAATATCTAATTTAAATGGCATTTATTCACATTCATGACATGTCCAATCAATATTTTCAATCAATTCAATTTATTTATCAATTAAGTTTATGCAAGAAAATGAGATGTGACTTTTTATGGTAAGTGCCAACACATGTCATGGTCCAAATTTCAAGGGGTGTAGTGTGCGTAATAGTTTAGTTCCTTTCCTTTTCTATGATTATAGAATATTATATTTTTTTGGGTTCATACATGTCTATGAAGTGCTTGTTATTATTAATTTTGATATCTACTTTTAGAAATATTCAAGTTTAATTCATATGACATATTGGAATATTTTTAATAAAATGTATTATTTTTAATTGGACAAACATCCTATAATGTTATTTATGCAACCATAATTTAAGGTGTACAAATTATCATTTCCTTCAACTTAGAACCGAGGTTTGAAGGGTATCCATTCTACTAAAATTGTCCAAGACACAATACCTTCCCCATACCTTAAGAATATGAAGTCCTTATACCTAACAATGCCCAAACTCTGATAAATTACTTGTCACCCATTTTACTTTTACAAATAAACTATTTTATCTCAAAAAAATTAATAACTTGATAAAAGAGATCAATGCCAATATTTGTTTTTCTTATTTATTTAGATAATAATCACAATGCCCTTATATTTTACTTTCCTAAATTTTATAATAAACTTCCGCTTTAGCATTAAGGTCCAGTTTATCTTAAGGAAAAGTTGCTCTCATTTAAACACATGCATAATGAACCTTACAGGTTACCCTTTCCCCATCTAAACTTGGTAAAGAAACCCTGGTCAAATAAGTCCTCAAAAAGGCAACAATGCCCTTAAATTTTACTTTCCTAAATTTTATAATAAACTTCCGCTTTAGCATTAAGGTCCAGTTTATCTTAAGGAAAAGATGCTCTCATTTAAACACGTGCATAATAAACCTTACAGGTTACCTTTTCCCCATCTAAACTTGGTAAAGAAACCCCGGTCAAATATGTCCTCAAAAAGGAAAGGAAATTAGACAGGAAATTCATAGTTCAACCTTCAATCTTAACCTTAACCAGTAACAACTCGGACTTCCAAAAGTAAAACCAAATAGCATCTTCAATAAAATATACTTTACTTCCATGAACAATGTAAAGGATAAAGTGTTGCAGGGCATGACAGGCATCAGTCATTCCAATGCCATTAGAAGTGCGTGCCACTTATTCGATGCTATCATTTACTGTCTGGGCTTCAGTTGAAGATAATCAGTATGGCAATAAGGAATGGGACCGGGTATCTTGACTTTGTACAAGGGAAAGAAGCAAAGGCAAGTCACATCTTTGCTTTTCTATTGCTTCTTACGATGATCATAATAGAACTCCCATCTACTTCTAGGACCTCAAAAGTATAATCACCAAAGAAAGATCTACAGCTGCAACCACACCTCCAATGGATACTAAAATCTCTATATTTCTAGCAGTTATTGCAGGGATTCTGATTACAACATTGGGGGGAGTATTCGGGAGTAACCACACAGTAAGCTGGAAAATCTGCAACAATCAGAATTTTGACGGAGATTGGGGTCATGGCTCAAACATTCTTGTTGGTGACACATTGGGTATGTAGATTGACCCTAGAATAGTTGTAAATGTTGTGATTTTTTAGGTTACCACTGTCCAATATTGAGGGGAAATTATATTTCTGTTAAAGGACCTGTACAATAGCTTGGGAACGTTCCGATCATACCACCCATTATGGGGATCGGATGTCTATTAACTTTCTTAGCTTATAATACGTGGGTATGTTTGGTTATGATGCAGTATTCAGGATAGAAGATGAAAATGATGGTATTGCTCGAGTGATGTCGAAATCCGAGTACGAGGCGTGCAGAGCGGAGGGTTCGAATGCTTTAATATACAAAGGTGGGGAGGGCATTGAACTGAATAGGAGTGGAAGCTGGTATTTTATGTCGAGGTTTTCTGATCGTTGTAAATCAGGCGAGAAAGTGATGATAAGAGTGGTTGCAAGATCTGTGGTAAGGAATCGGAGTTTAATACATGGAGGATCTGGCCACGGCGGCGGAGGAAGTGCAGGAAGGGGGGGGAATGCAGGAAGTGGGGGGACTCCAGGGGTATCTACCAATCCAAAAGGAGGTTACCGAGCTCGCCCCAATGAAAGTAACGCTGCCACTGTTCTAACAAGTCCCTTTCTAATTGTATTGCTTGGGTTGTATTCGATCTTGTTCAACATATACATATATTGACTCATTCATTGGTGGGTTTCTACGCACCAAAAGGAAATTAATCATCCCTTTCGGAACAGATCAGAAGAAACAAAAATTGAAAGAAAATGAATATATTTCGACTGGATATGTAGTGACGAGAGTCTTGGCATGTTATTTTCACTTTATTCGATATGTAAGTTAAAGCTAGTGTTTTCCCGATTCCTTTTGGCCATTTCTAATAGATTGTACCAAATTTAAATCAAACTATATTCTTATCCTGTTTTATATTTTCTGAGTTAAACTATATATACTTTTAAATAATGGAATATAATTTGGATGTAACAAGTATTAAATTAAATCAGCATGTTTACTATTTGTTTTGAGTTGATTTGGTTTTTCAAATATTAGAATATTATTTAAATGTAATGAGTGTTAAAGTAAATTATTTATGGTCATTAAAAATGAGTTCTTTTAAATAATTATTTATAAAATATAGTTTAATAAAAAATGAACTAAAAAAGTATAATGATAAATCATTAAATAATTCATATGTATTGCATACAAATGATATAAATGAAATATGTATCTAATATAGCCTAAATTAAACCAAATACATGTAAACTTCAAAATGAGTGAATGTAGTATGTTGATAGATTGAAGACTTGGATGTAGTTGCTCATAATTTTTACAGCATAAAGGTATGATGACTGTTATTTGATCAAAATGAAAGCAAATTCCTCAAATTATAGATTTTTGATTGATAAAATCAATAGTCAAGATGCGTTGATTAAATGAAAGGTCATGATTGAATGAGATTATGAAGGCTTAGCTTTGTGACAAGTGGAAAGGATGTGTAAGATCAAGGTGTGCTCACACATATGTGAGTAAATATTGGAAAGACCATGAAAGAGACGTGTCTATGACATGTGTAAGAGGTATGGTGGCTTGGAAAAGTGACATGCTTATGGCATGTGTAAGAGGTAGGGTGGCTTCACATGTGTAAGGGTGGCTTGGAAAAGGGGTAGGGTAGGTACGTTAGGACACTTGTCATAGGGTGACAAGTTTGGGTCTTGATCCATGTAGATGGATTCAAGGGCGAGTAAAGTGGAATTAAATATTGGAGGAAAAGGTATTGATAATCACTTAACCTAAATTAATTAATTAATTTAGTTGGAATATTTTGGGATAAAGATATAATTAATTAAACAAATGTGAATTAAAGGTGGTGGATGGGGGTAATGGATAAATTAATTGAATAAATAATAAATATTTATTTAATTAAATATTAAGATAAAGGAAAAGGTTAAATTAATAATAAATATTTATTTAATGAAATATTAAAATAGGGGAAAATGTTAAATTAATTGAATAAATAATAAATATTTATTTAATTAAATATTAAGATAAAGGAAAAGGTTGATTAAATAAATAAATATTTAATTAATTAAATATTAGGATAGATAAAGTCAAGTGTGGTTTAGCTAAGGTCACATTTCAGGTGTCTACACCATGCACAATGAAAATATTGCTTATACGAGACAATCAATTAGGGTGCTCTATAGTAAATGATTCACAAGGAACAACACTTGGTGAAGCTTTTTGCAAATAGAATACTAAAAACAAAAGATTTGATTGTACAATTGATGCGGAAGCATCCCAAGGTTTAAGAGAACACTTGCATGACCCCAAATATTTTATTTCAGTTGTTTGTTTTGTTGTAGATTTTCATTTTTCTTCCAATCATTAAAAATCACCATTGATCCTACCACATTTCACCATACTTTTACATTACGATTAGAAACATATGTTTTACACTAATCCATCAACATTGTGTTTAGTTTCTAATTTTTTTTAATCACTACAAACACATTATTTAATTTGTGATCTTCTACTAGGTTTAACAAGCTTACACTCGGTTCCATTGTTTGTGGCTTGTAATATTTTTTTTAAGTTTGTGGCAACAAAGGAACACATGTCAAGATATATTGGACCCATGAGTGCTTATGATGTGGATCAAATTAAGTTCATCAATCCATCAACATTGAATTCAATTTGAATGAATCTTCTAAATGCTTGACCAACTACACCTTTCATTTGGTAGTGAGCTTTGTCCTACCTTATGGTTGACTAGATCAATCCTATAGCTTGAGGCTACTATATGTTTTTTTAAGATCATTAGAAGATAGTCAATATGATGGAGAGGATTTATTTTAATTTTAGTTTGACATAACCATATATGTAGATGGATATAAATCATCTACATATATATATGAACTTACCCAAATCATTTGGGTTAGTTATGTAGATGAATAATTGCATTTAACCCAAGAAACCACCTAATTCAAATGATGAAGTAGGAAATAGTGTATCACTTGCTATGAAAAGAGATTTATTAAGCTTTGATTTTCAAGAACAAACACAAAGAGAACTTTTACAAGACAAGATGAAAATTAGGTGGTAAGTGTTATAATTTATTATTGGTAACTTGTTAGCATTAATAAAATATTGTTTAAAGAATTGATTAATAATTTAAATTTCAAGAGGTTGGAAATTCCTAGTTCATATAAGATATCTTTATGAGTAAATATAAGAAAATTAGTAATATATTTTTTTCTAATTATGGGAAATTTTACATGGTGTAGAAGAAAATATGTGAAGTATGTGAGAGCTCTAACTCAAAGGATGAAGAAGATCCACCAAATTGTTCCATAAAAATATATAAATTAAAGAAAAACAAGATTAGTTATTTGGTATGGACTCATAAGATAATTTAATTTATCATAAGTGAGTAGGTGAAATGTGACTACAAGCCCGAGACCAGCCTCATCCATATTTATTCAATTGGCTTAAGGATTGTTTATCTTAGTCAAGAATTAATGTATGACAACTTTAGGATACCTATTGATTTTATGGATGAGGGATCAATATATGGCATCCCTCTTGATCTATAGGGGGTTATTTTTGGGATCCATTAGTTTTAAGTTATAAATTTTTCATTCAAATTCTTGGCTAAAATAGAATTGTTTTGAATAGGGTGTCATACACATTGAATACATTTGTGAAGGATGAAAAATTTAACCAAGGTGAACTCATCACAATCCAAGTTCTTTATTAGTTGTAGTGGTAAAAAAAATTTCTTGTTGATAAGAATAAAGGGAGATAATGTAGGGGTAGAAATTAATATTCTTCATAAGTTACATATTCAAATCACAAATATAGTGAAATAGTTAATTTGGTAAAGATAGTGTTGGATTTTCTCCTAGAGCTAAAGGGGTTTTTATCTTAAGTTTTTAATATAACACGATATTTTAATTATTATTAGATTGTCATCTAAAAAAAATGGGTTGTAATTTTATTAATATCCAAGATTATACCCTCACTAAAATCTTGTACTCATCTAAATATCAAGCATGTGGGAAGTTTTATGAATGTGGGATGTGATGAACACAAACACTGGGATTGAGAATTCGATTCTTCATTTCATCTTCAATAAGTTCATTCAAAAACTACTTAACAGAAGAAGGGAGAAAGAAGCTAAATAAAATATAAAAAATAATTAAATCTTAGAAAGAAAAAAAGGCTCTTCATTGATTACTCTCACATACAATACTTTTACAAAAATATTATATAGGTTAATAACTTAGACATTCATAAAAAATAAAATACTAGCTTAATGAATAGTATAGAAGGAAAATTTTGATCACAACTTTTTTATTATTCTCTTTATAAAACAAAACTATACATAAATCTTATAGAGCTCAGCAAACATGGGTAAACATATCACAATCTAAATTGAAATAAGCAAAATAAATTTAGACATGACTTAGCAACAAGCATGGGTCTACAAAATCTTTCTTCCATTTCTAATGAAACCATACAATATGTAGGATGGAATAGAAGGGAAAAGAATGAATATTTCAAGCCGATAACCACTAGATTTAAGAAATTAATGTCTACTATTTCCTTAGATATCTATTTGTAGAAAAACCATTTAGCATAATACCAACTCCATAAAAAAAAATGGATATTTTCTCACTAAATGCTAATTGGAATGGTCTATTGGGATGGTACATTTATGTTGAGAGTATCTCATTTCCTTTTTGTCAACTCTCAACATTAATTTCTAAGTTTTTTTTTTTTCCTTTGATAGCCATCACATTATTTTATTTGTGATGAGCGTTATAATGATATTACAAAAAATAATGATAAGAATGGGCTTTTACTTTACTTTGACACCAAAAAAAAACATTCATGAGAGGTGTTTTTAATGAGATTGCGGCATGAGAGAATTTTTAAATATTCATGAATTTTTTTAATGTTTCATCTTTTGTTTTAATCTCACTCAAAATATTTAATCCCTACCTTCAAAGCCTTGTAAGAATAATATTTATTTTGTAATAAAAAATTGATTATGATCTTATGAAGTAGTGAAATTGAATGTATACAATATGCATCCTAAGCTAACAATTCATATATATAATCTAACTTATCACTAGTAACAAAGCATATAAGAGTGTTTTTCTTAGTTGAATTTATTCTTTTTTAAAAGAAATTTTCGTAACAATATAATATGATTTATATAGTCATATAATTTTAAAATTATTCACAATATAAATTATGAAATAAAAAAAATTAATCTAGTGTGTATTTCCAAAACATGAATATTTTTTAAAAGGGTTGAATATTGCACAATTATAATCATTTTAATTTATTATATATATCTTGAGACATTTATCTAACTTATATTACAAAATTCATATAGACTCTTCCATAAATATATTTTTGACTCTTTTAAGTAAATATATTTAAAATATTTATAACAATTATTTGAGAGACATTATATAGTAGTAACAATGACTATCACAATCATATCATAACTATGTTAAAAAAATTTGTTATATTTATCTAATAAAACTAAAACAATATATAAATTTTTAATTAAATAAAATATCTCTTAAATAAATAAAGTGATTGTAAAGAAAATATCTAAAGAAAAAATAGTTGTAAAGAAAATTATAATTGCTTTTAACTAAATAAAATAGTTATAAGTAAACAAAACATTTTTATTTAATTGGAATTAATGAAAAATTATTTTATTTTATTTTACTGTACAATTATTTGAAAATTTATTGTAACTTCCAAATTTTACTTGAGTATTTTTAGTTTATTTTAATTATTTATATAGTGTGCTTTATTTTTATTTACTTAAAAGTCAATGATTTTTTTTTAATTTACAAGAGGAGTACAAGAGGAGCATGTGGGATCAAATCCTCACTAGAATTTTTTTTTTATTATTTAATTAACAATTATTTTATAGTTTTTTATTAAGATTTCAATCTTTACTTAGTTCAAAATTATTTTATAATTTTATTTTTATTTTTAAGAATAGATGTCAATGTTAATTTACTTAAAAATTATTATCTATTTTTTATTTTTTTAAGATATCAATATTATGATCCTATAACCACTAATTTGTTTGCTTTATTTTATTTATTGAAAAGTTATTATATTAGAAAAAAAAAATGATACATAAGGTTATGATTTTGTATTAAATTTAAGAAAATATACAGTATGTCTACGTAGCAGGAGAGACCATCATTCTACCATGAAATCTAAACCTACTAGCCCGAGAGCTTCCTACAACTGGCACAAAAAAAATAGTCCCACTACATAATTTCAAAAAACCAGTACCGATTATACTATTTTTTTAAACAAAAACTTAATACACTAAGGCCGCAGGAAACCATTTAATTTTGCAAACAAGGAGAAATCTTCCTCCCAATCTATACCCTCCTCCGTCACCAACCATAATTTTCTTTTCAGAAATTCAACCGCCATGGTCGAGACCATTCTGTGTCTCATGAGCTCTGGCCCTTTTAAGTCTAGAAGGAAGGGATATACCTTTACTGCCTCTTCTGT
Organism: Sequoia sempervirens; assembly: GCA_007258455.2. Taxonomy (NCBI): domain Eukaryota; kingdom Viridiplantae; phylum Streptophyta; class Pinopsida; order Cupressales; family Cupressaceae; genus Sequoia; species Sequoia sempervirens. The sequence goes on from VDFB02055788.1 coordinate 9,107, forward strand.
CTCCCAAAGGAGTTCCAGGTCCAAGGGGCATGGGATTCCTTTACCCATGAAGGCCGCTTTCAATGTCTTCTCTAACCCTCCTAACAGGTCGCCTCGAAAGAGATACTCCATTATTTTGCTTCTTCCTTCGACACTTCCAAGTCCAGGATGACGGCCAAGAACCGAGAAGAAATATGTGCATTGTCCCTCGCGAATTCCCTTCTCTCCAAGTAGCCCTTCCCTAATATCATTTTGACCACTACCATGATTAAGGGATCATCCTCAAGCAGGATTCTCTTTAGCCTTTGATCGGTGATTTCCCTGAATGCAATTTGTCTCTCTGTCACCTCCAAAGAGACAGGAGTGTCGACACTGAAGCTTTCCAGCCCCTCCACTAAGATAGAGATGATAAATTTTGATTTGCCCATCTTCACCATTTCCAGCCCTCCAGTCGAAAGTTCCCTACACAAAGACAACCAACACAGCAAATTTTGAGAACCATACAATGAAAATGCCATCTTTCGTCTGCATTAAAAAGCTTGTATATAGCAAGGTCGAGCCGCCGAACATGAGCCTGAAATGATGTTTAAGCGAGGCAATCCGTCCTTGCAATAAAATTTTGTCCTGCCACCCTCGGCCTTGATTCAGCTATCACCTCATGAGGATCGACTTCTGCCACCCGGCCGATTTGCATAAACTTCCATGATGATCGGACTCCACGTGTCATTTTGTTTATTCTTAGCTTAATGTGTCATTAAGACATCTGGCGCCTCGGAGATCTCCTAATTTTGGTGGACTGCTATCTTTTGGAAGCTTTCTTTCCTCGTTCCTCCAGCAACTTGTATTAGCATGTGAGGTGATGTGGCCTTGCCACTGCGCTGCCAGCTTACGCTCCCCATCCGACGCCCCATTCCCTCACATCTTATCCGCTAATGATTTTCCTCTGCTTTTTCGTCGATCTCATGAATGAGAGAAGGAGCATGATGAGAGGGACGGGGGCCACTCTGCCACCTACTATATTAGGAAATAATTTTACAATAATTATAAAGCAAAATAAAATAATTTAAAATTAAAATGGATATTTGTAAAATATCTATACTAATAAAATAATAATATATTAATAATATTTATATTAGATTATTAATTATAAAAATTAATGTAAATATAATTATACTATATGATTCTATTATATAAATTAAAAACTTATCAATCCATAGAGTTCGGAGTACATGTACATGCTCCCGTATAAGTTTTGGAATGCAAAATTGCACCTTTGAGCGATTCTAGAATTAAATATTCTTAAAAACACTGCTCTTCTCTTCATAGCCTAATGGCCAGATTCCTCGGACGCGAAATTCAGGTAAAATTAAAAAAGTAAATGAAATTGAAATTAACGTCAAATTTAAACAAACAAAAAATATCCGAGATGCACGCGCCGTCAGTAATATGCCGGCGGGAGACAAAAGATTATTATTCTTCTATTATTTTTAATGAAATTCTAAAATCCACGGCAGGCCCCAATGTTTGTGAAGTACTATATATTTTTCCTTTATTATATTTTAATTTTAATGGGCAGCTTTATTTTTATTGATTAATTCGAAGCACTTTTACAATTACGATGGATTTCAGAGAACATGAAATTTTAGAATATTATTCTACACCAAATGTGCTGCATAAGTCGTTATTGATTTCATTTAATTAATTTAAAGGATTTGCCTCGAGATTACAATAAACCTTTGTTTTAATTTAATAATTTTTTAAATAAATGATTTTTTTATTTTTCATTAAATAAGAATATGTGATATGTGATTTTGCTGATAATATTTTAATCCAATAGTTTTTGAGATAAATAATATTTTTATTAATTTTTATTAAATAATACTTTCACTTATTAAGAATAAGATTTTGGAAAACAGGTTTGGGAAAAATATAATTAATTACTGAAATAAAATAAATTTATGTTTATAAAATAGGGGCCTAAGGTCTTATTTATGTGCTTGCAGTCACTACAATAAGAAGAATCTATCTCTATAAACTCTTAAGTTAGGGAGGCACCTAAAATTTTTCTCATGACTTTTATTTAACTTATCCCTCTAAAATGTAGACCTCCATTCTGCCCTCAGCTCCTGCAGTTTTTGAAAATAATTATTTAATTTTAAAACTATATCTTAGATTAGATTAACATGCTAAGAACCATAGCTTAGAGCACTATATCTTAGATTAACATGCTAATAACTTTTTGGTAGTTGAAGAGTACCACAGCATCTCTATCTCACCCCTATTTTCACTTCCTAAAATATGGCTGCAGCATGTCATCAACTTCCTTGTGGCACTGTTTTTTGTATAGGATTAGGGAAAGAAAAATAGTTTAAAGTTGTTGATAATTGGTAAATAAATGGGGATAATTGACTATTAAAAACATCAACGATTTTTGGAAAGTATGATCTTGGAGATTATTGATTGGAACATGTATGGTAGACCAATAATAACTACACACATATGATATGATTCTCTATGCTATGCAATCAGTGAACAGATGAATATTGTTGATTCCAATTTTCAGGGCTTTGCAGGTATCTGATTGGACTTTGAAACATTCAACGATTTGTGATATGTTAATTTGAAGATTGGTCAAATATACAATTTTGGTTGAGGTTAGGATTTGGACTAGAGGATTCTAGTCTGAGCCCTGTTGGCATAATTAGGTGTCGGAGATAAGAGCCTAACTAAAATATAAATTCCTCCAACAATTATTAAATTAAATTTTGATTTTAGAAATGAAATAAAAAATAATAATCTTAGAATCAAAATTTGAGAGGTATTCATTCTATTAAAATTGTCCACAGATACAATACCATCCTCATTCTTTAAGAATATGAAGTCCTTATATTTAAGAAAGCTCAATCTCTGATAAATTATTTGTTGCCCATATTACCTTTACAAATAAACTATTTTATATAAAAATAATAATAACTTGATAAAAGAGATCAAAGCCAAAAATAAAAATAAAAAAAATTCTAATTTATTTAAATATTAATCACAATGCCCTAATATTTTACTTCCCTAAATTCTATAATAATATTCCTATAGAGAATAGGAGGGCTATAGCAATAAGGTCCAGTCGATCTTATGAAAAGTAGCTCTCGTATAAACATGTGAATAATGAACCTTACAGGTCACCTTTTACCCATCTAAACTTGGTAAAGAACCCCCCCGGTCAAATAATTCCTCAAAAAGGCAAGGAAATTAGAGACAGGAAGTTCATAGTTCAACCTTCAATCTTTACCTTAATCAGTAACAACTGGGACTTCCAAAAGTAAAACTAGACAGCATCTTTAAAATATACTTTACTTCCATGAACAATGTAAAGGATAAAGTGTTGCAGGGCATGACAGGCATCAGTCATTCCAATGCCATTAGAAGTGCGTGCCACTTATTCGATGCTATCATTTACTGTCTGGGCTTCAGTTGAAGATAATCAGTATGGCAATAAGAAATGGGACCGGGTATCTTGACTCTGTACAAGGGAAAGAACCAAAGGCAAGTCACATCTTTGCTTTTCTATTGCTTCTTACGATGATCATAATAGAACTCCCATCTACTTCTAGGACCTCAAGAGTATAATCACCAAAGAAAGATCTACAGCTGCAACCACACCTACAATGGATATTAAAATCTCTATATTTCTAGCAGTTATTGCAGGGATTCTGCTTACAACATTGGGGGGAGTATTCGGGAGTAACCACAAAGTAAGCTGGAAAATCTGCAACAATCAGAATTTTGACAGAGATTGGGGTCATGGCTCAAACATTCTTGTTGGTGACACATTGGGTATGTAGATTGACCCTAGAATAGTTGTAAATGTTGTGATTTTTTAGGCTACCACTGTCCAATATTGAGGGGAAATTATATTTCTGTTAAAGGACCTGTACAATAGCTTGGGAATCGGGTGTCTATTAACTTTCTTAACTTATAATACGTGGGTATGTTTGGTTATGATGCAGTATTCAGGATGGAAGATGAAAAGGATGGTATTGCTCGAGTGATGTCGATATCCGACTACGAGGCGTGCAGAGCGGAGGGTTCAAAGGCGTTTAGATACAAAAGTGGGGAGGTCATTGAACTGAATAGGAGTGGAAGCTGGTATTTTATGTCGAGGATCTCTAATCGTTGTAAATCAGGCGAGAAAGTTATGATAAGAGTAATTGCAAGATCTGTGGTAAGGAATCGGAGTTTAAGACATGGAGGATCCGGGAACGGCGGCGGAGGAACTGGGGGGAGTGCAGGAAGTGGGGGGACTCCAGGGGGAACTACCTCTCCAAAAGGAGGTTACAGAGCTCGCCCCAAAGAAATTAGTAACGCTGCCGCTGTTCTAACAGCTCCCTTTCTAATTGTATTGCTTCGATTGTGTTCAATCATGTTCAACATATACATATATTGACTTATTCATAATCCTCCATTTTTTCATCCCCTTAAACCACATCGGAACAGCTTAGAAGAAACGAGATGATTGAAAGAAAATGAAAATATTTCGACTGGATCAGTTGTGACAGAGTCGTGGCATGTTATTTTCACTTTATTCGATATGTAAGTCAAAGGTAGTATTTTCCGGATTCTCATTGGCCATTTCCAACAGATCGTACCGAATTTAAATCAAACTCTATTCTTATCCTGTTTTATATTTTTTTAGTTCAATTATATATTTTAAAATATTGGAATATTATTTGGATGTAATGAGTGTTAAATCAAAGGATATTTTTAGCATGTTTAATATTTTTTCTGAGTTGAGAATATCATTTAGATATGATGAGGCTGAGTAAATTATTTGAGGTCATGAGAAATGGATTTTTTAAATAATTAGTATAAAATATGGTTTAATGAAAACTAACTAAAACTTATAATGATAAATCATTAAATAATCCATGCACAATGAAAATATCACTTATATGAAGCAATCATTCAAGGTGTTTCATATTATATGGTTCACAAGGCGCAACACTTGATGAAGATTTTTGCAAATAGAATACCAACTAAAAAAGATTTGATCGTGGAATTGAGGTGGGAGCATCCTAAGATTTATGAGCAATCTTGCATCATCCCAAATTATTTTATTTTACTTATTTGTTTGGTTGTGGATTTTTATTTATCTTTCAATCATAAACAATTATTGTTGATACTACCACATTTCACCATACTTGTATATGTTCACTTTGGAATTGGAAACATATTTTCTACACTAATCCATCAACATTGCACTTAGTTCCTAAATTTTTTAATCACTACAAACACATGATTTAATTTTTGATCTTCTACTAGGTTTACTAAGCTTACACTCAGTTTCACTATTCGTGGCTTGCAATAATTTTTTTAAAGTTTGTGGCAAAAAGGAACACATGTCAAAATACATTGGACGCATGAGTGCTTATGTTGGGGATCACATCAAGATTCATCAATCCACTATCATTGAATTCAATTCAAAAGAATCTTCTAAATGCTTGACCAACTACACCTTTCATTTGGCATTGATCTTTGTGCTACCTTGTGGTTGACTAGATCAATCATATAGCTTGAGCCTACTATATGATTTTTTGTTCAAGGTCATTAGAAGATAGTCAATTTGATGGAGAATTTAGTTTGCATTTTAGTTTGACATCTTGAATTCTATTGTAATATCATTTGAATTTTATATTCACTAATTTCGAACCAAACAACCAAGGCCTACCATGTAGGAATCCCATTACCAGAAATTTGATAAAATTTATATGATTATTTTTTTGATATTATATTGTATAATTTATTTTTGTTTCATATAACTACATGGTTAGACAATTCTCCATTAGATCATCTATACCCATGATTGCATCAACTAGTTTTACAAAAAAAGGTTTAGAATCTTAGAAGTGGAACAATTCATAAGTTTGGAGTCCTAAAAAGAGAGAGAAATGATATACTAAATTTCTTTCTTGTGAGTAGATCATTGAATTAAGGTAGCTTACACCAAACCACTAACTAAGAGGTGGAACACAAGAATTGATTATAGATTAATAGTCAAATTGAGATAATTTGTATAATTAGATCCCATGAAGAAATGTCAACTTGATGAAATTTGAGATGATCCAAGGGTGAATAAAGTATAATTGGATGACATGGAAAAAGATAGTAAAGGGGGTTTAAACCCTAGAAATGATAATGGAAGCGATGAAGATGAGAGTGAAAGTGGAGATATGCAAGCTACTAAGAAAGATCTAAAATGCCTATAAGAAGAAACAAATAAGGTAACACATGTTGAAGGCTATTTCTAAAATTGGTAAGAGATCTAGGATTGAGATTTTACTCATTCAGGTGATTTGAATATTTGATTGACTGAATAAATTATTTAGATGGGTATTATTAGTATGAAGAAATTGTAGATCCTAAAAGGGTTATATTTACTTAAGTATTTAAAGGACGTGTTGTTGGGTGGAAACAAGTACGATTAGAAAGAAATGAAATAAATAAAAGAGAATATAGAAAAGTGGCATAGAATGGTTGTGAAATTGAAGAAATAGATTATACTTGATAACCAAGAATTGGAATTATTGAAGAGACTACTAAATTTGAGACAAAAAGATAGGACCATAAAGTAATATACTAAATAATTTTATAAGATGGTCATTATGATAAGATATATTAGTGAGGCAATAAAGGAAAAGGTTATGAGGTATATCAATAGATTTAGAGGAAACATTCCAGGACAACTAAGATTAGCAAGATTGATAATAATAGAAGAAGCATTATAATTAGCAATAAAGGTGTAATGGAAGCTAAACAAAACATATGAGAGTAGATAGAACCAAAAAAAAAAGTAGAGAAAGATTCTAAAGAGATATATCTTAATGCAATTTAATAGAAAACCATATGTTGAAACAAGGATAATAATACATATACTAAAGATAATAGTACTAAACACAATGGAGGAGGAAGTAATATTTATTGCAAAGATGGTGATTATATTAATTACAATAGAGAAGGAAATAATTCATATTGTAATGACAACTCTCATGGATATTTGAGAGGTGGGGAAAATATGGTAGAAATGATGGAAGATCATTTAAAGGAACATGTTTCAAGAGTGGAGGGAATTGAGATTTGAATGTTATTAAAGCCTGGAGAACATAAACAAGATATCAAAAGAGAGTGAAAGAACTACATATGTAGATGAAATGTGATTACAAACACTAGAACACCCTCATCCATATTTATTCAATTGGCTTAAGGGGTGGATATCTTATTTAAGAATTAAAGTCTAATATATTTGGGATACCTATTGATTTTATGGATGAGGGGTTAATTTATGGCATTCCTCTTGATGTGTAGTGGGTTATTTCTAGGAGCCATTATTTTTAAGCTATACAATTTATATTCAAAGGCTTGATCAATATAAGGTTGTGTTTGAATAAGGTGCCATATACATTGAATACATTTGTGATGAATGAAAAAGTTAATCAAGGTGAGCTCATCACAAGACAAGTGATTTATTAGTTTCAATGGTAAATTTTATTTCTTGTTGATAAGGGTAAATATGTAAATATGAGATTTAAGGTATACAGGATATTAACAAAATAAAATAAAACAATATGAATGAACTATGAAATTTAATTTTGATCACAATTTCTCTATTATTCACTTTATAGGACACAAGTATACATTAAGTAAACTAGGATATCTCTAGACACATGAAAGCTACTAAATAAAAAAAGCACAAAAGAGACATAAATCTTGTAGATTTCGAGAAATGTGAGTAAACATATCACATTCAGAAAAATAAAGTTATAGATAGAAATTAGCAACAAGCATGGGCCTACAAAATCTTCCTCCTATTTCTAATGAAACCCATACAATATATAGAGTGGAAGAAAACCCAAAAAATAAAAGGAATATTTCAAGTCGAGAACCACTAGAAAGTAATAAATAACTGTAACTATTTCCTTGTATATTTAAAAAAAATAAAATCATTTAGCACAATGTCAACACCATAAAAAAAATCCACATTTTCTCGCTAAATGCTAATTGAAATGGTCTATTGGGATGGTAAATGAATGTTCGAAAGTATCTCATTTTCTTTTTGTCAAACTGTCAACCTTTATTTCTTACTTCTTTGTTCCTTTGGTAGCTATCACATTATTTGATTTGTGATGAGCTTTATAATGATATTAGGGAAAATACTAGTAAGAAGGGGTTTTGTTTTATTTGAGGCACAAAAAATACTTTAATGAGAGATGTTTTTAATGAGATTGGGGCATGAGAGATTTTTTCACAAGAAATACTTAAACAAGTGTTACTTAGTGATGAGTACATACTTTCAAGAATAGCATTTATTTTGTAATGAAAAGTTGATTATGATTTTATGAGGTAATGAAGTTTGTATGCATCTCAAACTAACAATTTATATATATAATCTAACTTGCTACTAATAAGAAAGCATATAAGACTATTTTTCTTTGTTGAATCTATTTTTTTATATATATAAGAATTTGCATAACAATATTGTTGGCATGCACGTTTTTTCAACCTACATGTTATTAAGTCCAACTCTGCATTTATTTATTTTTCGGTGCATTCGGTGCATTATTGTTTTGGTCGGCTCCTTTCCTTTTATGTCACCTGCTCCGCTGTTCATCTCTGCTTCGCATTGACATTTTGGACGGCTCCTTGTCTGTCACCTGCTCTATTTAACAGGGCTTTTGTATATTGTAAATCTCATTCACAGCAATGGTGAAATAGCTTCATTTTGGTCGCTTCTCATTGTTTGGCTGATTTGGATTGCAGCACAGGCTCTTGGGTGCGTCAACATGGTATCAGAGCGACTGTGACAGCAACCCTTTCTGCCCATTGAGTTTTCACCGGGTCTGACTGTGGTTTTTGACTGCAGTTTTTGCAGTGTCCTTTGTGGTTCTTTTTCGGAAGCTTCCTCGGCTCTGCTCATACCACTTGGTGTTCTTCGGGCTACGAACTTTGTGTTGCGGTTCCTGCTCATCGCCACCATTCTTGTCACCCACCCCCGCCACCTTGGAGCCGTTCTTTCCTCCGTCGCTGCATTGTGTTCTCTCTACGTGGAGTTCTTTTGTTGCTTCATCGAGGACTTCGTTGTTGGTTGTCCTCCAGCCCGTCAACATCGTTGACCTCTGCTCCTTCGTGGTGGTTTTCCAACCCCGCCTCAGCTGTGTTCTTTTGACCAACCACTGTTGAGTTTTTTGTCGCCTCCTCTCTTGGTCTCGACTTCAAAATCCTGCCGCTTTTGTTGTAATTTCCCATGGACGATTCTTTGTATTCAGGGATCTCCATGTGGGAGAACACGCTTAAATTGTCTTGGTAAGATTTCCAGAGCTTGTAGAGTTGCTGAAGACATGTGGGTTTTCATTGATAGAGTAATTTACTCCTAATTTTTTTTTACCCGTCATTACTTCATTCACTCTCAATCATGATTATGAGAGCTTGTAAGGAAGGGATGCGTTTTTTCTTTCATTGAGGAAGGCGATCTATGGTGGTTGGAGAAGCACATTTTTTTTGTTTCAGTGAAGGTACGAAGGGACGCCATCTCAGCGGAGTCCGATTTCTGTTCTTTTAAAGGCTGATTCTCTATGTTGAAGTAGGCCTGATTCCTGCTTGCATTCAATTTTTTTGGTGATGTGGCTTTATCCCTACGAGTCTTGGCACTTTCTCGAACTGTGTTTGGCCCATTCTCCTTTGTGCCTTGGCACTTCATTACTGGAGCTTGGCATGGCTTGCAAGGATGCCGGAGCACTTTGTGATCATATGGTGTGATCAAGAGCTCTGAAAGTGCCTACAATAGGCATTTTTTTCAAATCTGTGCAACTTTTGCAAATGGAGTCTGTTTTCAACAAATGAGATAACGTCATAAAGATGCTTTGACGAGCTTCACTGTGGACAAGGTGTTTTCTACAAATTTTTCCATTTTATGCCAGTTTTATTAGCTTGAAGTTGCATGTTGTTATTATTGTATCTCTTGGAAAATTGTAAATTCAGTTTGTATCTATTCTAGGGGGGTGTATTTTGCATTTTAGTCCTTTGAGTGCCCTTGTATATCATGTCAGACCCTAGGATTGAATTGCTCACTCCACACAACTATCACACATGGAAGCTCAAGATGTCACAATTGTTACAATCTCGAGGTCTTTGGCAACTGTTGGATGTTGACCAACCCAAATTCACTAAAACATTTGAGCAATTTGTTCATAGAAACAAAATGGATGAGGCTAAAGGACTCATAGGTCTTCATGTGTCTGATAATTTGTTGTTTCATATTGCTGAATGTAAAACACCTAAAGATGTGTGGGATAAGCTTGCAGAATTGTATGGTAAGGTAAATCAGGTTAGGATCTTACAGCTTGAAGTTGATCTCACTTCTCTCTCTCCAGATGTTTTTCCTTCCATTCAGGATTTCCTTGCACAGTTCAAATTGATTTTGTCTCAATTAAAAGGATGTGGTCATGCCAAAGAAGATAAGGAGTGTATTTTCTTGATCCTGTCTAAGCTTAGAGGTCCTTTTCAAGTGTTTGCCTTTACTTTCTATTCTACTATGGATGTTATGGGGGTAGATCATAAGATGCCTTCTTTTGAGGAATTTTGTGATCGATTGACTAGGGAGCAGGCCAAGTTGATTCAGATGGATGCTCTTGCTAAGAGTCATGCTTTAATGGCTCAATCTTCCAACGGCAAGGGTAAGAATAAGAAGAAGCCCAAGATAGATTCGTCTTTAGGTGGTGAGTCTCCCTCCAAGCCTAAGGTGAAGACTGATCAGAAGCATAATCCTTCACTTCCTCCTCCTTCTAACTCTGTCACGTCACCTTCCAAGTCTCAGAAGAAGAAGGAGAATTGTTCGTTCTGTGGAAAATCTGGGCACAATGATGCACATTGTTTTGCAAGGCTAGCTGCATTAGAGGAAGCTATGAGGAAGCATAATCTTGCCATACCTAAGTCTTCTTCTTCAGGAAAAGGGCAAGCCCTCTCAGCTACAGCTTTGTCCTCTACCAGTTCTAGTTGGATTCTTGATTCTGGTGCTTCTCATCACATGACTCATACTGTGGATCTTCTCGATTCTCTTTCTGATAGTCTTACTTCACATATTGCTGTTGGGAACTCTTCTCAAATTCCAGTTTTGGGAACAGGCTCAGTTCATATGCAGGATGGTAGCATTGATGATGTTCTTCTTGTTCCTGATATTTCACAGAATCTGCTTTCTGTCTATCAGATTTGTAATCATGGTGATGGAAGGCTTGTTGAGTTCTCTCCTACTGATGTGACTATTCGAGAGATGCAGGATCCTGAGAAGGTCATTGCTACAGGAACAGTTGACCATGCGGCCCGTTTGTATAGGTTTGATGGATTTGAGTCTTCATCAGGATCATCCCTTATTGCTCATGCAGATTCTACAAGCAAGCTTTGGCACGAACGGTTTGGGCACCTGAATTACAGATATCTTCAGCAGATGAGCACACAAAAGTTGGTAATTGGTCTACCTCAGATCTCTTGTTCAGATGGAGTTTTTCAAGGTTGTGTGCTTGGCAAGCATCATAGGGATCCTTTTCCTAAGGGTATGGCCACACGTGCTTCGGCACCCCTTGAGTTGGTGCATAGTGACCTCATGTCATTCCCCACTCCTTCTTTTCAGGGGCCAAGTATGTGCTCACCTTCATTGATGATTTTTCTAGGCGCACTTGGGTGTATTTTTTGAAGTACAAGGATGAGGTTCTTCGACATTTCATGACCTTCCTTGCATTTGTGGAGAAGTAGTCAAGACATTCCCTTCAGAAGATTCGCACAGATAATGGGGGGGAGTATGTCAATTAGGCGTTTCAAGAATTTTGTTGTACTAAGGGTATTCTTCATCAACACACAGTGTCATACACTCCTCAACAGAATGGTGTAGCCGAGTGGAAGAATAGAACTTTGCAGGAGATGGCCAATTGTATGCTCCAATCTAGATCCATGGCTCTCGCATTTTGGGCAGAGGCTGTCAATTGTGCAAACTACATTCAAAATCGTATGCCCCATAAGGTAGTACAGAATATGACTCCTGAGGAGGCTTGGTCTCATGTCAAGCCCAAGGTTTCCTACTTTAGAGTATTTGGGAGTGATGCATGGGCATTCATTCCAGATGGTAGGCGCAAGGCAATGGAGAAGAAAAGTCAACAGTTCATTTTTGTTGGCTATTGTGAGGATGTGAAGGGTTATCGGTTGTTTGATCCTGTCACTAGAGAGGTTCATTTTCATCGTGATGTTCAATTTGATGAGTCTTTCACTTCGAAGGATTCTCCATCACAAGCCTCTCCCTCTCTTCTTCCTAGTTCTTCTTCAGAGGATGTTGTGCTTCCAGATGATGATGATGATGCTTGTAATGATGTTGTTCCTGATGTTGGTATCGATCTTGTTGTTGATATTACTCCATCTTCTCCTTCTCCTCCACCTGCACCATGTCGACCTTTATGGGCTGGTACACTTCTTGAGGATGTTGGTTCACTTGTAGGTGATCCCATAGCTACACGTTCCACTCGTTCCTGCACTTCAGGTATCAGTCTTTTGAGTCATGTAGTTTCTACTGATCCTCAGAAGTTTTCAGATGCTTCGGGTGTTCCGGAATGGGATAGTGCTATGATAGAGGAGTATTCTTCTTTGATGAAGAATCATACTTGGGATTTAGTTCCTCTTCCTAAGGGAAGAAAGCTGGTTCGGTGCAAGTGGGTGTATCGTACCAAGTTTGCAGCTGATGGTTCTATTGATAAGTATAAGGCTCGTCTAGTGGCTAAGGGTTTTTCTCAAGTTGAGGGTATTGACTATTCTGAGACCTTTGCTCCTATTGCAAAAATGGATTCCATACGCCTTGTGCTTTCTATCGCTGCATCTCAGGGTTGGTCAATGTATCAGATGGATGTGAAGAGTGCCTTCTTGCATGGTGATCTTCATGAGGAGATCTATATGGAGCAGCCACCTGGCTTTGTGCAAGACCCTTCACTTATTTGCAAGCTCCAACGTTCATTATATGGTCTCAAACAGGCTCCTAGAGCTTGGTATGAGAAGATGGATAGTTTCTTGCTTGTTTCTGGATTCACTAGATGTCACTCTGATCCTACAGTTTACATTCAAAGGTATGGGGGGGATCTTCTCATTCTTGTTCTTTATGTGGATGACTTGATTCTCACGGGGAGTTCTAGTGCCATGATTGAGGATACTAAGCAAGCTTTGATGGAGCGTTTTGATATGACAGATCTTGGTTTGTTGCATTACTTCCTTGGTCTTCAAATCCATCAGTGTTCTACCGATATTTCTCTCTTCCAATAGAAGTATGCTCTTGATTTGCTTCAGAGGTTTGGAATGGCTGATTGCAAGCCAGCCCCTACTCCTTTTCAGTCAGGTGTTGTGTTGTCCACTAATTGTACTACTCCATCCGTTGATGCTACTTTGTATCGGCAACTAATTGGCAGCCTTTTGTACTTAACACATAGTCGTCATGATATTTCCTTTGTCGTTGGTCTTGTCTCTCGTTTCTCTCAAGATCCTCATGAGAGTCATTGGAAGGCAGCCAAGCGTATTTTACGATACATTCAGGGCACTATACAGTTTGGCATTCACTACACATCAGGTGCTACTGAGATTGTGGGCTTCACTGACTCAGATTGGGCTGGTGATGTTGATGATAGAAAGTCCACTTCTGGCTTTGTTTTCTGTCTTGGTTCTGGTCCAGTTGCTTGGTCTTGCAAGAATCAAATTGCTATTGCATTATCATCCACTGAGGTTGAGTATCGAGGAGCTGTCTTGGCTAGTCAAGAGGTTCTTTGGCTTCGACAGTTGATGGCTGAGTTTGGCTTTCCTATTGATCAACCCACTATTCTTTGGTGTGATAACCAGAGTGCTATTCATATTTCTCGCAACCCAGTGGAACATCAACGCACTAAGCATATTGAAATCCACATGCACTTCATTCGGCAGGTCATTCAAGATGGTGTTCTTGCTTTGGAGTATTTTCCTACGGCGCAACAGGTTGCTGACATCTTCACTAAACCTTTGGCATCTCCTCGCTATCATCAGTTGCAATCGATGTTAGGGGTGAAGGAAGTTGTCCTTGGGGGGTCTTAAGGAGTCCTCCTTCCTTTCACTTTGTTCTCTCTTTTGGAGAGGAGTTTTCTCCCACAGGGTTTTTCTCCTTTTCTCCGGTTATGAGAGATTTGTAGTTCATTGCATTGTAGTTGTACATAGGTACCTAACAAGGCTTTATTGCCAGGACCTATAATGCATCTCATATTGCATATTGCATTTTCTTTTTCTCCCTAAGTTGCACTTAAGGGGGGTGTTGGCATGCACGTTTTTTCAACCTACGTGTTATTAAGTCCAACTCTGCATTTATTTCTTTTTTGGTGCATTCGGTGCATTATTGTTTTGGTCAGCTCCTTTCCTTTTATGTCACCTGCTCCGCCGTTCATCTCTGCTTCGCATTGACATTTTGGACGGCTCCTTGTCTGTCACCTGCTCTATTTAACAGGGCTTTTGTATATTGTAAATCTCATTCACAGCAATGGTGAAATAGCTTCATTTTGGTCGCTTCTCATTGTTTGGCTGATTTGGATTGCAGCACAGGCTCCTGGGTGCGTCAACAATATATATAAGAATTTGCATAACAATATAACATGAATTATATAATAATACATTTTTATTTTCGTAACTTATATTGTAAATAATTTTAAAATTATAGTCTAGTGTGTATTTTCAAATTATTATTTTAGATTTCAATATTTATTTTAATTTACTTTAAAATTTATTATCTATTTTTTAAAAAATAAAGATATCAATATTATGATCATAAACCACTAATTTGTTGATATAAGAGCATTCGGGTTCCTTGACAATCCTGCATCACCAAAAAAAAAAAAAAATCCCTCAATTTTGGTGTGTATTTTGGTTTAACTTGTTGTTCTTGGCATTTCTCGGCATTACAAAACATCTTTTTTTTCAAATTTACAAATTGGAATTTCCACACACACAATTTCACCTGCGAGAAAATTTTTAGATTTTCTTCTTTTTTTTTCAAAATTGGTAAAGACTAAAGAAAAATCTTTCAGAGGGATAATATTAAAGGTGTTTCACTCATATTGGTGAAGGTTTCATGGAAAAATTCTTCACGGTTTGAGAGATAATAATATGTCGGTGATTTTATGACATTTTTAATTTTTGAAGATTTTTATAAATGCTAGGGAAAATTCCTTTTAGAAGAAGCTTGAAGAGGTCAATATACACATCTTGGGAAGTTTTCACACAAAACAAAGCTTTTGGAAAATAGTTATGGAAAAAAGTCTCATTTTTTAGCATTTTTAATGCACTTTGCTGCAATTGCATAAAGGATTTTTAAAAAATTTATGTATGCAAACTCAAAGGTATTATTGAAGGGATTTTCATTGTTTTAATATTAATATTTTGACATATCACTTTGGTTGGAGATTTTTTGCATTATAAGCACCACATACAACAAGAGAAATGAAAGGTTTTGGAAGACACTTCATCTCTCATATGAGAATTTAAAAAGCAATTACAGATTGAAGAAGCGAATAACAAGAAAATGTTGATATAGGTTTGAGACAAATTTCTCCTAGGGAAATTGAGAGATCTCAACCCATGAGAGTGGCATGCGAAAGAAATTTGTTGTGAGAGTGTAAGAGAAAAGAGAGGAGTTTTTTTGTAGAGTTTGAGAGGCCATGAGAAGTCAAGTTTGTTGTAGATTTTTATGACGTTATATTTTATGTAATTTTTGCTAATTTCAATAAAAGGAAGCATGTGTGTTGTTTGCAATCTATTTGAAATTATTTTTTTATGAGTTGTGAGTGTGTGTGTTTGGCAAAGGAAGTCCCTTTGTGTCAATTGGTATTAGAGCCAGAGATTCTAAGCCTGTGGATAGAGCACTGATTGAGAGGTGGTTTGCACCAAGACTTGTGGGTAGAGAGTGATAAAGTGGAAGAGAAGAACATCGTGAGGGTTGTTGCAGGTATGAGGAGTCCTAAGCGGCAAGAGAGTTTGAAGTCGTGAAGAATATTTTTGTAGATTGAGAGTGTGATGGCAAATTACAGAGCATGAGGTGAGAATTGTGGAAGATTGCAACAAACAAGATGGGTATAGTCATAAGGAAGAGGCCTGTGATTTGGGAAGCATGAAGATGGTATGAAGAAAACAAGACATGGAGGATGATCAAAAATATAAACAAGAGATTGGATAAGCTAGAGACACAACTAAGTGAACAGAAAGACATATGGAATGAACAAATAGGAGCTTGCAAGAAAGGTCGCAAAGAGGAGAAAAATGAAAATGTAATGATGGAATACGAAGAGGTTGCAGTAGTAAAGCGTCGAGAAGATGATTTATTAGCATGGATTGTGGCGATAGAAGAGTGGCTTGAGAAGATCACTGATGAAGATGAGAAGATGCACATTGTAGTGAAAGAGGAGGAAATACAAGTTGTAGTTATGTACAAAGATGAGGTAAATCTATTTTATGATAATATTTTGTTTTCAAATAAGATGGTAGAAGAAGAAATGGTTAAAGAACAAAAGCATGTAGAGAAAATGGAGAATGTTGTAGATGCAAATTGGTGTCTAGATGCTACAAGTTTGTGCATAAAAATTGTCAAGGATATTGTAAGATTTTGGTGGAAGTGGTTGGTCTGTGGTGGGATTGATCCCATGAATGAGGAACCAAGAGAAGGAATAATTTGGTGGAGAAGGACGGTACATGCTTGATGTGAATCCACGAGAGCAAAGAAGGGTGGTGAATGGAGTTGTTGGAGGAAGATGATAGTTGTTCCAGCATGGTGTTGGAAGAAAAGGGAAAAGGTTTAGTCTTGTGCACATTTCACAGCAATGGAGTTCATCAACCTGGAAGGGTAATCCTATTATCTCACTCTTTCTTTTTACCCGATGTGTCTGATGCAATTGGCTATCCTACATCACCAAAAAATAAATCATTTTTTTTTCCCAATTTTGGTGCGTATTTTTATGTAACTTGGTGTTGTTGACATTTCTGAACATTTACAAAACATCTCATTTTTTCTAATTTGCAAATTGGAATTTTTATACTTACAATTTTAGAAAATAAATAAATAAAATTCAAAATTGATGAAGGTTGAAGAAAAATCCTTTGATGGGGATAATATTAAAGGTGTTTCACTCATATTGGTGAAGGTTTCATGGAAAAATTCTTCACGGTTTGATGTCGGTGATTTTACGACATTTTTAATTTTTTAAGATTCATAGATGCTAGAGAAAATTCTTTTTAAGAGAAGCTTAAAGAGGTCATTGTACACAACTCAGAAAGTTTTTACACAAAACAAAGCTTTTAGCAAATAGTTATAAAAATAAGTCATTTTTTCAACTTTTTCGATGCACTTTGCCGCAGTTTTGATATGCTCCCGTACAAGTTTTGACGTGTAAATTGCACCGTTAAGCAATCCCTAAAAACACTGCTCTTCATAGCTCGGACGCGAAATTCAGGTAAAATTTAAAAATAAATGAACTTGAGATTCACGCCAACTTAACATACACTGAAATATCCGAGTTGCACACGCCGTCAGTAATATGCCGGCAGGCGGCAGGAGACAAAAGATTATTTTCTTTAATTATTTTTAATGTAATTTTAAATTCTGCGGCAGGCCCCAATGTTTGTGAAGTACTATCTATATTTTTATTTTTATTAATTAATTCGAAGCACTTATCCCAATTATGATAGATTTCAGAGAATGAACTTTTAAAATATTATTATACACCAAATGTGCTTCCGGATAAGTCGTTATCTGATTTCTTTTAATTAATTTAAAGGATTTACCTGAAGATTACAATAAGACCTTAGTTTTAATTTCATAGTTTTTCAAATAAATGATTTTTATTTTGGTTATTTTAAAATTAGGAAATTAAAATAAATTTTATTCTAAATGTAGTAGTATCTGCTACAGGCATGCTCTAATAAGGCCTCACTTTGCTGTCACTAACTTCGGTAAATAAATTGATCTTAAACATGGGCTGATGTGCAGCTGAAGTCCCTGCTAAATGCTGTTAGAATAGTTTGCACCAAAAATTGATAAGCAAGAGCAATGGAACTCTGACAATAAAATAGCATCGTTGCTCTCAAGTAGCAGAGAGATTGGAATATCATCAAAAATAGTATCAAATATTGAATATAAGTGCACCATAATTGTAGCAATAAATTGAGTTGAAATCTACTTTTAAAGCTTAAGCACAAAATATTGTAACTGCTCTGTACTACTTCAAGCAGAGAACTTGAAGAAGGATTTAATGAACATTCTAATGAGATAAGTGGAAACATTGCTTTTAAGGTTAATAAGTAACTTGCAAAATTAAATTGTTCCCCTGTTTTAAACTCAGTTTCTTTGTGCATTTTGGTGCCCTATATTAAAATTAAATTACTACAAATAAGATAATAATTTGAATATTAGCATATGTATATTTGCTAAGGTTTGACAATCTGGAATTTAAAGAACTGATGAATTGAGAATTTAATAAGCAGGTCAATGCAATCCTTGCTTAAATAGCTATAGGGAGAGGGTCAACATTTTCAATAGAAGAGGTTAAGGTATACAGGGTATTGACAAAATAAAATTAAACAATATGAATGAACTATGAGATTTAATTAGATCAGAGTAATTCTTTGGTGGAAAAGCTGTGATATGAGAGTGATGTGTAGAATTAACAATGAAGGAAATGGATACTTTACGCACCTTCACAACATGTATGGGGTCTCAACATTTTTATGTGTAATATTTTTCTTCAGGCCATGGTAATTATTGCCGAACCATCAATTCCATGTTTGGATTGTGAGAGAAATTTGAGGCCTCATGCTCTTTCTCTTCTCCATCGATATTCCAGAGGCAAGATGAACACGTTGCAAGGACATGACTGCAACAAATGCAAAACAACATAGATATCAGTAGGGATTGTGGGGACTGGGAAGAATCAAGCAAAAGAGCATACATGCAATTTTTGAAATAATCAATATGTTCAAACTATCATACAACGATGAAGCCCACCATAAATTTTGAACTGACAGCTATACTGTTTTGTATTACTAATTTTGTACTTGAAACACTGTCAATGATTGAACGGATGAAAAACTGCACAAATTCAAAACATACTGATCTCAAGAAGGAAGCTTAAATTGTGCATGCTTTTTTGTTCAGAGCTAATTCATTGTCCTTGGCTTAATTGTGCTAGCAGCTACGCTTCATTTGTGCCTTTTCTCATTGAATTACAGCAGTAAAGCTAATCTTAAAATGTCTACCTAATCCTAGATATACAGCCCAACGTGATGACATTCAGGCCTGATCAGTTTGGAGATGCAAGCAGTAGAAGGTAAGGCATCTCAAATTTCTATATTTTAAAGACTGAAAATAGTCTTAGATTTTATTTTAGTCGGTTGTCTTATAGTCTATGGTTTGTCTCGATCACTATTACAATTTATAATCCCTACTCTTATCTTGATCATATCGAACCCTATTTTCATACAAGCATGTGCCTCTTTTCACACATTATATGAGCAAGTTCCTTGTAGCCAAAAAAGTGCGTAAACTGCAAGCAAACATGATACAAGAACAAACTCAATTCTTTCGCAAACAGCTACAAGCAAATGGAGAAGTCGCAGACACTAAAAGAAAGGTTAGATTTACTCAATACTTGTTAGGAGAAAAAGCCTATGGAATGCCTTGATAAACTGTGCGTCTACTAAAGTTAAGGCATATGTAGAAATCAGGTGCCTATGTAGAAGAGGTATTTCAACCACAATAGATGGAAGCATTAATAATGACCCTCCAATTTTTAGGACTATTGCAGGAGATGCAATTATATTTCTTTCAAACTGATATCCTTCGTCAGTACAGCATGAACAGGAACCTGCAAGCAACATCGAACACAATTAATTGTATAAATTCTTTGATCAGATCTGTTGAGAGCATTTGATTCATATATTTGGAATAAATAAGCCTAACAAGCAGCAGAAGCTATGACACGTCAAGTCAGGAACACTTTCTAACTGCATATTGCAAAGCTATTATAATTATTGTTGGAGTATAGGAAACATCATTTTTTTGATGATTTGGAACAGTTTGCATCTTAATCAGCTTACATTGTACAACCATATGATTCCAATGTTTTAGTTGCCTATTTTAGAAATGGGAAAAATCAAAATCTTTCTAGGGAAAATAGTGTAGCTAATAGCATTTTTATAAACAAATCAGGGTAACCTACCAAATAGCAAAACCTTAGTTTTCCATTTATTTATGAGAGTTGCACGAATTATAATAAAAACTAATACCAAAACTGAAGCCTTCCAAAACAAAATTCGGCTTCCAAACCAATAAGAGGTATCACCTGTTTTTGAGTTTCAGCGGAGAAAATGTGAGAAAGTGTTCGGTTGATCATCTCTTCCAAGTTCTCTCTGCTACCGCCGGATGTAAGTGGCATATGTGCCTATACTCAAATATGATTATCTAAGAATAGGAATTTAGGGAACAGGCTTGGGAAAAATGTAGTTAATTACTGAAATAAAATGAATCTATGCTTATAAAATAGGGGCCTCAGTTTTATTTTAGGCTTGCAGTTACTACAGTATTAATCTATCTCTATAAACTCTTAAGCCAGGGAGGCAGCTAAAAGTTTTCACATGAGTTTTATTTAATTTATCCCTGTAAAATGTAGACCTCCACTCTGTCCACCTGCTCCTGCAGTTTTTGAAATATAATTATTTAATTGTTGAACTATATCTTAGATTAACATGCTAAGAACCATAGCTTAGATTTAAATTTTTTCCTTGTATTTTTGGCTTGGCTAACTTTTTTAATATTGAAGGTTGTGAATGAAATAAAATACAATATCATAATCAGAAGCTCGGCTCTACAGAGCCATTTGAACAGGGAAACAACCATCCCTACAAGTTCCTTCTCCCCCCCTCCCTAACTCAACCCCACACCACAAAAAGAAAAAGCCAAGATTGATAGGTGACATTTATGCTCAACTGAGTACACCTGTCCAGGAGTTTTTCGAACATAATTATTTAATTTCAAGACTTAATCTCAGATTAGCAAGTCAACAAACTATTTTTAAAGATTGATTGACAACTACATTTTGATGTTGTATTAAATCTTCATAGATTAATTAAGGCTGGAAATTAAGACCTCTTATAAAATGCTAGGCTTCTCTATTGACCCAATGTGTATTATTTGTTAACGATAACCAACTTTTTTCATGGTATATAGAAAGGAATGTTCTATTTTCCAATTTTTCGCTTTCATATTATATGTGAGATTTATATTCCAACTTTTGACTTTCATATTATATGTGTGATTTATTTTCCAACTTTTCTTGCAACCCTTGCATAGAAGTAAAATGGGGATAATAAGTAGTAGATATAGTGCTCTTAGTGATCAGGAAAAAGAAATACTTGTCTACATTGCTTACTTCTTCATTGGAGAAGGATAAACATGTCCCACTGTTTTCTAGAAATATTTGTACAAGATGGTAGACACTGCTATATCTAATCTTTAAACGAAATTAGTGATAAAGATTGACAACAAAAGAGTAATTGATATGCATGACTGCTTGAGAGATAAGAGACAAACCATTCTTGAAAAAGGAAAAGGAGGATACCCGGGTTGTCCATTTAAGCACTGTATCCAACAACATTGATTTCTTTTTTTCTTCCACTCAAAGGAAGCAATCCACAAAGGCTTAAAATGCTGTGCAGACCTGCCATTCGCTATCTTCATTTTGAGAAATTTCAGATTGAAGGCATGCCAGAAATATACTAGCAATGCTTCCTCCAAGTTTGATATGGTTTAAGGTTGGAACATTGTCCATCGATAAGTAGGATTAGTGGAATGATAAGTAAGCCACACCGCTCCATATTTATGGTAACATTTTTGGCAGTTGCACGACAGCCACTCTATCTCATCCCTATTTTCACATCCTAAAATATGGCTGCAGCATGTCATCAACTTCCTTGTGGCACTGTTTTCTGTATAAGACTAGAGAAAGAAAATGGTTTAAGTTGTTGAATATTGGTAAATAATTGGCAATATGAAATTGGGATAATTAATTATTCCAAACATCAATGACTTTTGCTAAGTATGATCTTGGATATTATCGATTAGAACATGTATGGTGGACCAGTAATAACTACATTCATGATTTGATTCTCTATGCTATGCAATCAGTGAACAGATGAATATTGTTGATTCCAATTTGAAGGGCTTTGCAGGTACCTGATTGGATTCTGAAACATTCACCAAATTGTGATATGTTAATTTCTAGATTGACCAAATATACAATTTTGGTTGAGGTTAGGACTTGTACTAGAGGATTCTAGCCCAAGCCCTATCAACAGCATTAGGCGTCGGAGCTAAGGGCCTAAAAATATGCCACCTACAATATAAAACTCTTCAGCAACTATTAAATTAAATTTTGTATTTAGAAATCAAACTGAAATAATAATCTAAGATATTTAAAAAGCTTAGCTGGGAGATTTTAATACAAATATACTGCCAAATTTCAGGAGGATGGTACCTTTTTTATGAAAACCTATTGGGATAATAAATGCAGAATTTCATCTAAACGGATACAATAATGGGCACAGATACAGTTCCAGATACTGATATAGTGAATGTTCAAGATCCCATGATCTACATTCAGCTAGATTTGACAATCATAGAAATATACAAAAATTCAATTATTTATATATCTTAGAGTACAAAAAACTTTAGTTTATAACTTTATAGCATTTATTTTGTTATATCATGTTTGTGCCTCTAGTGATTCAAAATATGTGTACATACATATACAGATATAAGTGTGTTATTCCAAGGTAAGCTCAAACCATCTAGTCACTGAGATACAGAGATGGAAGAAGTGATACTTGTGACTGTGAATTGAGGTTGAGGATAAAATGCATGTGCTGCTTCATGGTCTAATGATTCAGTAATGCCAAAAGATTCTATATGTTCTTTGATTGGTCGATAATGCTTAACAATGGACCTCTTTCCCTTTGTAATGAGATAAAAAAACAAACTCACCAGTCATAGCCAAGAGAGTAGATACAGGCCAGTCCAGACCTTTGTGTACAAACACTAGAGCCTCTTGCAGCACCTGGCCTGACCACTGCCTCTCCTATAGATAAACTAAAACCCCTTTTAGTTATTGTACCTTCACAAAAACAAGAGGCACTTAAAAACAAGACAATTATGAAATGAAGAAACAAATGACATGTCCTCAAATACAAGAAACAAACTAATAACAAACCTGTGTAGGAATCTGGAGGCAAGACGCCAAAGATGGAGAAAATTCCTAGCTAGATGCATACAAATCAGAACACTTGTCTTCAAATGAAACAGTTGACAAGTAGGACTTGATCACAGCACATCTTTAATCACTCCAAGTTTGACCAAGCTGGCAAGATGCTGATAAATTTTATTGAGTCTGGTTTTAAATGTGCTAATTGAATTTGCTTCAGAAATTTCAAAGCTTTGTCAACAAAACCATTCTGTGTGTATCCTACAACATTGTATTCTATGAGAGCAAATCAAACTGAGGAATTTTGACCAACAACTCTGTGCCAACAGCCCTAGTTCACATTTTCCATACATGTCTAACAATGCATTCACAATTGCAATATTTGACAAAAAACCACTTTCTATTATTTATTGATGGATCTCCATAACCATATACACAGCGCTCGTTTTGGCTCATGCAGGGATGATGCTAGCAAAAGTTGTTGAATTTGGCTTTACACCTACCAATTGCATTTGCTTAAAAATCTGTGAGGCTTTCTCAATGAGTCCATTTTGCCCATATCCAACAACGGTTGCAGTCCATGGCACCACATTTCATTGAAGCATTTTGTCAAACAGCTTGCGCACCTTGTGTATAGTTCCAAATTTTGCATGGCATTTGCCAATGTGATTGCTGCTGGCCAGGCCATATTGGAACTACAGGACTCAGTTTTTATTTTTTGGAGATACTGCATTTGATTCAAGTGAGTCGTTACTTGGTAAATGTGGAATGGTGAATCCAACTTGCATTGCAGAGCCTGGAGCAATATCATGTGTCCCTCGTTTCTTCAAAGGATCCCAAAGTTTAATAAGATGCTATAATTGTACTTCTCCATCTTGCCAGGGAAAAATACACGACATACCATTTGTGTAGGCCATTAGAAGAGCCCGAGAATTCTTATACCAAGATATGCTTCCGTAAGTTTAGTTTTGGTTTCGTGGCTACCTCTGTTGCGAAAAGAGCCTTGATGGGTGTTTAGAAAATCTTAACAGATGTGGACCTTGCAAGTTTTATTCCTAGAATGATTGAGGCTGAGGCTCTCGAGGTTTCGTATATATTTTCATCTGTTGTAGAAAGGTGTATGCTGAGATCCTTGAATCTTTCCCATAGAGGGTGTTAGGGTTTGTGGATCACTGTTGAAATCTCAGCAAACCCTGGAAGAAATTTATTTCTTGAATAACGATATCTCCGGAAAAGCTGCTAGAGCCATTTGTGAGATTTTCCAATTTGTTCGAAACGTGTTGCCATTTCTGATCACTGCAGAACATTAGAAGCGGTTTAAATTTTGACCTCGCCTAATTTGGCAGGGGCCTGGGCTTAAATTTGATGGCCGTATGACCGTATTTAGAGATTTTTGCCGTAAAATACAATCAAAATTTTAAGAAGATTGTATCAAATGAACGGAGAGATTTTGGATAGACTGTCAAAATTTATATAGAATTATAATGATATATATATTTGATTTATATATAATTTTACTTACACTAAGGTATATCATAATGTTTTAATGGCATCTTTGAATAGATAACCGTCATTAAAAAAATTTGTTGACAGGCAAGGTCAACTGTCAAATTTAAGCCCTGGCAGGGGCTATTCTCTCTACAAAATGGCATGTCTTAGACATCATGCCCGATCCTCCCCACGATGAGAGATTAGGTGGGGGAGTATGACGGACGCACATTTAGCTCCATGTTGTTATTGATTATGGTCACATGGTTCCATATAATTATAGATGTATTATAACGAGCTTGTCTATGTTATTCAATAATTTTCAAGATATTTATATTATTTAACATAAATTAAATACAATTTATTTAACATTATTATATTTATTGTTAGTATACTGATTTGTTTGTTTGTAATAATATATTTAATGATTATTATATTATATTAATGAAGTATCTTATAATAATTAGTTGATAGGCTCTTTATTGTGGGCTTTGCCCACGGAATTGTCTCACGCCTGGAAATTGGCACCGGAAGTTGTCTCACCCATGACTGAAATGCGTGTCAGAAGTCTTATGGACATTCACTTCTACCCGCCTGAAGAACTGCACTTCACATTCACTTCCACCCCTGACTGAAATTGGCACTGGAAGTCTCACGGGAATGCAAATTTGCACTTCTCATTCACTTCACATGGCTTATCCTTATCTTAACATCACCTCCTCTTTTAATAACCATGCAAAAATACAACACTTAAACTACACTTACTAGCACCGCAACATCACCTCCATTATGCTTTTAAAAAGCTCTGGGAGCTCTCGTTTACTATCATTATGAATGGATTGAAGCAGCAACCAAAAGAATCTTGAGGTAAATCATTTGCCACAGTTTCTGTTTGATTTTTCTATGGTTTAAAATTATAGGGTTTTTTTGTTTCCCTAAATGTAATTGCTATGTTTTTTAGCTTTTTAGAATTAAGTTAGGGTTACTCAACTCCTAACATAGGTGCTCTTTAGATGGGGATTCATCAATGTAAACCCTAGAGTTCTCTTGTTTTTTCTTCTCTCTACAGATGGACACCATGCTTCTTTATTAGTGGGTCATAGGTCAATCATCCTTTGTGTGTCATTTTTCCCACAATTTGCAGCTAGGTCTCCTCTTTTTCTCTCTCTTATAAATTTCCACACAGTAGTCCCATATGTTGCACTCCTCTATTCAACACTCTTTATTCCCATTTCTACTTTTTGTATTAAAAAGCAAACAATCTAGAACTTACATACACTGCAAATATACACTGTCATCATATTTATAGAAAATTGAAATGATGATCTGTAACGATAAATGAATAGATCTTTGAGAACAATACAGACTATGGTGATGAATGTTTCATTTGTTGTCATCCCACTTGGAACTTTTTCTAGCATGGTTTATAGTTGGTCTTTATATATGGTGGTTGTACATTGATCCTTGTTCATAACTTTTTGCAACATGGTTTATGTTATTCTTTGTATATGGTTGCATGCAAACCGATCCCCACCTTTTTGAGTGTGTTAAAGAGTTTGTCTTCATGTTGTATGTAAAGTGAAATTCCTCCAAAAATATATCATGTTTTTGGGTCTAGATTTGAGTTGACTATTTAGATCATCCATTTTGAGCTAACTGATTTCTTCAGATTGTATGTCTTGTGAAATGACTAAATTCTTAATAATATTTTGGATATGGATTTGAAATTGTGCTAAAATGATTGAGAATTTTTTGTTTCTATGTATTGGATGCGATGAGAGGGGATAGGAATCGAGGTTTGTATGCAGTTTGACTATAATATTAGTTGTGTTTGTTTTAGTTAGTTAATATGGCTTATAGGTGATCAGTTTCTTCAAACGGTATCTTGATATGCTTGTTCAACTTTAAAATATGAAGAGGTTACTTACGCGTTATATTGAAGCAAATTAATGGTTATCTACTAATTTCTTTGATCTTTAAACCTTGTGCTCGGTTACTTACAAAATAATATTTGGTGATAGAAACATTCAGGATTGCTTATTAGAGAAGTAGAGATGGTAGTCTACTAGCTGGACTTAGTATTGATCGGTATCTAGGATTCCAAATTCATGTTCTAATTCTTGTCCTATTAAAAGAACTCTTAAGCATGTATCCATATTTGTAGTACCATTGCACCTGCAATTTATAATCCAAAGTTCAAACATAGGCAGACCCAGAGTCTAGTTTAATAGATCTTTGTATGCCTTTCATCAGTCATTTTTCATGAAGACTATAGGTGGAAGTGAAATAGGCACTATTCTTCTCTGTAATTAGCTCAAAAATTCATCAATTTTCTACTCATATCCAATTATTTTTCCTTGGTTCCAGTTGTAGGCTTGACATCTTGGTCAATTTGGAATCTTTCTACATCTCTCCACTAGCTTTAAATAGCAACAAAGCCCTTTATACTATGTCCAAAATATTATTCCATGAATCACTAATGAACTTACAACATAGTAGTGATGTGAGTTCATCAATGATTAATGGAATAATATTTTGTGAATCACTACTGTGTTGTATCTATTGCCTACACTAAGTGCAGAAGAATATTTTGTGTCGAGCTCATCAATACCAATTCAAAGATACTTATATTTCCAAAACTCAAA
This sequence comes from Sequoia sempervirens, assembly GCA_007258455.2. Lineage (NCBI taxonomy): Eukaryota > Viridiplantae > Streptophyta > Pinopsida > Cupressales > Cupressaceae > Sequoia > Sequoia sempervirens. Next base: position 36,546 of record VDFB02055788.1, read on the forward strand.
TAAGATCAAAAGAATGTATGAAGTGAATTTTTAAGCATTAAAATTAGGTTCAATGTATATTATTATCTTCTCTATAGTTAAAGTATCTGCAGATGCAAGCTCTGAGGTAGACACTAGATCATATCACCATAATATTCAAAGGTCCATTATATGACCTCAAAATGATACCTGAGAAGTTGTCACACATGGTTGAAAAGAAAAGAATTCCAAAGAAGTATACTATTGCATGATAACTGATAAATCTTCCGACAAATTTAATATTTTAACCTCTATCTCAAGCATGCAACTTCTCAAGCTTTATTCTCAATATTGCATATAATTCTAAAATGCTTGAGAAGTAGGAGCATGAAAACAGTTATAAACTTCAAACTTCAATATGGACATCTACACTATAGTTAGCAATTATGAACGGTTACAACATTAAACAAGGGAAACTAATCAGAGTATGAAACTATTTGTGTTTATTGATCTCTTAAGCATTTCCTTACCACAATATTTTCATACCCAAAAAGAAGCAGTGAAATCTTAAAAAGCTAACGGATTCAATAATACAAGACAATTGTTGAAACAACTACAAAAATCTCATAAATGATGTATCACAATCGTAATCCTAAGGTACTCAACTTTGATATTTGCTACCCTCTAAAGAAAACATTGCTTAAATTTTCTTTCAACTAAAGGAATTCAAATCATTCAGACAACATAAAAGTAGAGAAATTTAAAATGTTTTATATTATCATTAATGCTGCTCCAAAACGAAGAAGAAACAGAGTTTCCACTTGATGTAATGTTTAATTTATGTAGTCACCTATTTAAGGGAAGCCAGCCATAACCGGACTCTCATTATATTTAACTATAGTATGTAGAGAAAGTTGCAAAGAAAATGGCAAAGGGAAAGTAACCTTGGAATAATTTGAGTACTCATGCATTCAATCCCATTCACTTTTTCCAGCATGGTTTATAGTTGGTCTTTGTATATGGTTGTTGTACACTAATCCCCGTTCGTAACTTTTTGCAACATGGTTTATGTTATTCTTTGTATATGGTTGGCTGTAAACAGATCCCCAACTTTTTGAGTCTGTTAAAGAGTTTGTCTTGAATATACTTTTTTTTGTTGTAGTATTTACAGGCGAATGTGTAATTGTCTTGTAAAGGCAGAACTGGGGTTTTCAATTTTGTTGCTATAATTTCTCCAATTTCTCTAGGTGAGTAACTTTACTTTCTTTAAATTTAATAGATGGTTTAGAGGCATGCAAATGCACTATCTTTTAGCATGTTCACCAAGCTACTGCCCATGGAATTTTGTTACCAAATCTTATGGTATTGCATGTTTAATTCTTCCAAAAGACATTTATATATGACTTGAGTTGTCTGCATGCAATCTGAAACATTCATATCAACATATTGACTAAGTTTATTTGATTGTATAGATTCAATTCATGGATTAGGTATTCAGACCTATATCCTATCTAATTAGTGTCACTATTTGAGATGTGTTATACGTGATTGATTTCTTCACATTCTTTTTTTAGTGAAATTCCTGAAAAAATTCACTGTGATTTTGGGACAAATTTGTTTTTTATATTTGTGGAATTGAGTTTGAGCTTTGTGATTGTATGGATTGGATGGGTGGGTTAGTAATTGAGGACTGTAAGTAGTTTGAATATACATGTAAATCTAGTTTGACTTGGGTGAGGATTGGAAGTGTGTTATAGATGATTTGTTTCTTCATATTGTATGTCAAGTGAAATTCCTCCAAAAATATATCATGTTTTTGGGTCTAGATTTGAGTTGACTATTTAGATCATCCATTTTGAGCTAACAACTTTCTTTAGATTGTATGTCTTGTGAAATGACTAAATTCTTAATAATATTTTGGATATGGATTTGAAATTGTGTTGAAATGATTGAGAATTTTTTTGTTTATATGTATTGGATGCGATTAGAGGGGATAGGAATTGGGGTCTATCTACAGTTTGACTATAATATTAGTTGTGTCTGTTTTAATCTATTAATATGGCTTATAGGTGATCAGTTTCTTCAAACCGTATCTTTCTATGCTTGTTCGACTTTAGAATATGAAGAGGTTGCTTACACATTATATTGAAGTAGATTAATGGTTATATACTAATTTCTTTGATCTTCAAACCCAATGAGGATATTTACAAAAAATATTTGGTGATAGAAACATTCAAGATTGATTATTAGAGCAGTAAAGATGGTAGTCTACTTGCTAGACTTAGTAATGATCAGTATCTAGGATTCTAAATTCACGTTCTAATTCATGTCCTATAAAAAGAACTCTTAAGCATGTATCCATATTTGTAGTACCATTGCACCTGCAATTTATAATTTCCGAAGTTCAAACATAGGTAGACCTAGAATCTAATTTAACATATCTCTATATTCCTTTCATCAGTCATTTTTCATGAAGACTGTAGGTGCAAGTGAAATAAGCACTATTCTTCTTTGTAATTAGCTCAAGAATTCATCAATTTTCTACCCATATCCAATTATTTTTCCTTGGTTCCAATTGTAGGCTTGACATCTTGGTCAATTTGGAATCTTTCAGCATCTCTCCACTAGCTTTAAACAATGACAAAGCCCTTTATACTATGTCCAAAATATTATTCCATGAATCAGTAATGAACTTACAACACAATAGTGATGCAAGTTCATTAGTGATTCATGGAATAATATTTTGTGAATCACTACTTTGTTGTACCTATTGGAAATAGGATGCCATTTAATTGCAAATTCTAAACATTATTTATTTCATGTATCTCCTAAGTCCTTGGAATGTGTTCAACAACACTAGGATTAGGAAGAGATTAATATTTGATGAAATAATCATGTTAATTGACATTTGTAATTAATTATAAATATTAGGAGCATGTGAGGGAATCCATTATGAGTTCTTCAATAATAGGGGAACATGGGGCACCCACATGGTAGGTGACACTCACCTTAAGTTTTATTAATTGTTCAAAGTAAGAGATAACACTTCTAAATGCATGTAAAGATCCTACAAGTTAGGGTTTGATGTTTGCATGCATGAAGTTTAGTTTAGTTTAGATCAGTTCAATTCAAAATCAATTTAGTTTAGTTCAATTCAGTTCAATTATGGTTTAGTTATCTTTAGTTAGTTTTAGTTGAATGCTAGTTGACTTCAGTTAACTTGGAATGCATGAGTAATGACTTGAGTTGCATGACAAATAGCAGTGACTACCTTCAGTTAACAGGGGGTGATCATTCTTGCATGAATGGCGTTGAGAAATGTTTTAGTTAACAAGAAATGACTTGGACCCAACTTGGGCGCCCAAGTTGGCTTCTTGGAATTAACTCCTTTGCATATTGAGATATTTCAGAAGGCTAAGTTAAGTGGGCCCACGCTTGGGTGCCTACTTTGAGATAAATCCTTGAAGTTATTTATAGAATAGAGGTTGAGTTGCTACTTCAGTTTGGGATGCCCAAATGCATGAAGATGAGGATTTGACATTGTTCTTCACAACATAACTCTATTTGCATGAGATAGGAGTACCTTTAGGGATAGGGCTTCAATGCATTGTAATTGTAACTCATGTTGAGTTTACAAAGTTAATAAAATCCTATTTATTTCAAGCAAGTTGAAGAGAGTTGGTATCATTTTTTATTGCAGGTGTGAAGAAGTTTTGGTGAAGGAAAAAGAGGCATTCTCAAGCAAGAATTGGAGCTATTGTAATCTACTTTAGAGATTGAATAATAGAATAATTCTTGGTGGATTTTTTTCTTGAAAGGGTTTCTCCATGATACATGCTTGTGTAATCTTTCTAATATCCTATCTACTTCTTCTATCAACTTCTGTCTACATTCTACAAATAGTAAAATAGATTAATCAGATAATCACCCACAAATAATATGTAACAAAGGAAAAGCTTATTTAGATCAACAATATTAAGGTTTTACAAAGTATTAAGCTAAGAAAATGCCTCAATTTTCAACATTTGGTATCAAAGCTGAGGTTGGGTAGAGTATTGGGATGCCTTTCTTTTAAAAGATTGGAGATTTTTTTGTTGTAGTGGGAGCTTTTACTATTTTTTTTATTGCTGATTTTGGAAAATAAGTTTTTTACAAGAGGTATATATTCTTGCTTTAGAGGATGTTTATCATGTGTCATTGAGAGCTTGGATTCACAAGTTTGGTGTGAGCTTATGACATAAATGTGGTTTTGATTATGTGCATCATGATGCCATGGGATTGCTCAGTATCGCGGTTCAGTGGGAGCATTTGGAAATGAAGTGGATTCTTGGTTGTAGGATGGTTTTGTTATTATGTCATGGTATACTCTTGATTAGTAGTTTAGAGTTGTGGCATAGTACATGTTATGATAATTTTGATCATGAGAAAATGTCTGAAATTCCATATGCTTTTGACAGTGATGGTTTGATGTTAATCTCGTTGCCATGTATAGCGTGGTATCACAGTTTAGTGGGAGCTTTGGTAGGATATAGTGATCTTCATGAAGAGGATGGTAAGTCACGATTCCATGTGTGACTCGGTACCATGGTTCAGTGGGATTTGTTGGCAGTGGCGTGGATGCATCATTGGTAAGGTTATCCTCATGTGATCGATGATATGGTTTTTTCTTGGTTTAGAGTGGTTACTATTATGTCATGGTTTACTCTTGATATGCATTTAGAGTTTGTCATATTACATGTTCTCTTGAGACCAAGATGTATGTTATATGGTGCATGTAATCTCCTAAGAGGAGATTGTTAGATCATGGATGTCATGTTTATGTTCAAGATTGGAGCTTTGGCATTGATCTTGTGTAGTTATATTAAGTATTGGGTATATTAATCATTTGCTTTATTACTTCATGAAAGTGTTGTGTTTCATTTGGATTTTGGCATGGATTGGTTGGTTATAGGTCCTCATGGATACTTGGAGAAATAGGTGAGGCTTGAGTTCTCTTATGGTTAGAGACATGTGTTGGAATGGATAGAAGCAAGAAAAGATTTCTTCAATAGAAAAGACCGAGAGCCTACACCTTGGTTGAACATGAGTTCAACACACTCAGTGGTTACACATACCTTCAAAGAAAGTTTGGTTATAGAGACTTGGGAAAGGTATTGGTTTTAATTGCAAGTAAGTTAAACTTGAATGTGATAGTCAGAGTGCTATGTGTTTAGCCAAAAATCCTATGTATCATGCTCATACTAAGCATGTTGATATTCAGTATCACTTTGTGCGAGAAATGGTTGAAAGTGGGAAGGTATTAATTGAGAAAGGTGAAACTTTAATTAATGTTGCACATTATCTTATGAAACTAGTTCCTACAGATAAGTTCTATTGGTTTTAATCATTTTCTTGGAGCTTCATGATTATGCAGGTTGCATTTGAAGTTAGCATGGATTGATTAGTTGGTGCAGGAAGACCATTGGCCTTGAGTCCTGTACTTGATTTAAAATTATTATTCCTTGTTTAGAATAATTGCAATGCATAATGTCAAGTGGGATAATGTTAGGAAAAAGGTGTGTTGTACACCTTGCATAATATATTTAATGTAATTATTCCTGGGGCCACTTAATGTTGCATGTAACATTGGGACATAAGTTAAGTTGTAAAAATGTAATTATTTAATATTGGGGAAAATAATAAATAAAGTTCCCAATATTAAATAAGGGGACATTATTTGTAATCTCATGGCTTTAGTCACATAGTTTTGTGTAATACCACTTAATGGTTTTGTGGGAGCTTGCTTCTATAAAAGAAACCACAAAGGTAGTTATCGTAAGATGCAACTTTGCATGATTAGCTCTGGTTAGCATTTGTGAGGGTTTGAAGCATGGAATAGGACGTGTGGTTGCATGCTTGTTCGCATGGATTGCTTGGAGAGATTTTGTTGCTTCAATGGGGTTCATGGAGACTCAAAAGATGTATTGTAATCTTTATTGCTGAATAATACATGAGAGATGGATGCTTTTGGAGGTTGGGATATTTTTCCCTCTTGAGGGTTTTCCCAGGGTATATCTTGTGTCATATTTTCATGGGTATGTTGTCTATTCTCTTGCATGTAGATTCTGAATACTTAGATGCATAGATTTCTTTATGGGTTATGTGTAAATTGTCTTTGATTAGCTGCAAGTTTCCAACAGTATCTATTGCCTACACTAAGTGCAGAAGAATATTTTGTGCCTCTCATCAATACCAATTCAAAGATACTTATATTTCCAAAACTCAAATAAGATCAAAATAATGTATGAAGTGGATTTTTAAGCATTAAAATTAGGTTCAATGTATATTATTATCTTCTCTACAGTCAAAGTATCTGCATATGCAAGCTTTGGGGTAGAAACTAGATCGTATCACCATAATATTCAAAGGTCCATTATATGACCTCAAAATGATACCTAAGAAGTTGTCACACGTGGTTGAAAAGAAAATCATGCCAAAGAAACTTATACTTTTGCATGATAACTGTTAAATCTTCCAAAAAATTTAATATTTTAACCTGTATCTCAGGCATGAAACTTCTCAAGCATTATTCTCAATATTGCATATAAGTCTAAAATGCTTGAGAAGTAGCAACATGAAAATAGTTATAAACTTCAAACTTCAATATGGTCATCTACACTATAGTTAGAAATTATGAATGGTTCCAACATTAAACAACGGAAACTAATCAGAGTATGAAACTATTTGTGTGTATTGATCTCTTAAGCATTTCCTTGCCACAATATTTTAATACCCAAAAGAAGTAATGGAATCTTAAAAAGCTAATTGATTCAATAATACAAGACAATTGTTGAAACAATTGCAAAAATCTCATAAATGATGTATGACAATCGTAATCCTAAGGTACTCAACTTTGATATTTGCTACCCTTTAAAGAAAAATTTGCTTAAATTTTATTTCAACTAAAGAAATTCAAATCATTCAGACAACATAAAAGTAGAGATATTTAAAATGTTTTATATTATCATTAATGCTCCTCCAAAATGGAGAAGAAACAAAGTTTCCACTTGATGTAATGTTTAAATTTTGTAACTTCACTTATTAAAAGGGATCCAACCATAACTGGACTCTCATTATATTTAGCTATAGCATGTAGAGAAAGTTACAGAGAAAATGAAAAAGGGAAAGTAACCTTGGCATAATCTGAGTATTCATCCATTCAATCCCATTCGTTAGAGAAAAAGCAACTTCATTGTTTCTCTGAAGACAAAAAGATTTTTTCAATGAAGTTTGAAAACTACCTTACTCACATCGTCTGTGTCCTGAACTTAGATTTTGAAAACAATAAAGGAAAAAGCTCGATTGTAGAAAGAACATATCTGTGTTTGAAATGGGTCACACTTGAATGTAACTTGTAATTGTTTATCCAATCCTTGGCAATTCTTTGCCTATTGCTGTGAGGGAAATTTGAACTCGATACATTCACATGTACCCCCCCTCCACAATCCCTTGGACACCAGAAGATAATTTTAATGAGGAATAAGTTTTATTTAAGACTATCTAGAACTTGTATGATCCATATCATCTTTCATCTATGCTAAAAAAAACAACATTTTGTAGCCTCATCTCATTTTGGAATGCCCACAGATTGGGACAAGAACAAAAATGACCATTTCTAGTTGTCCTTTTCTTAACCCTATGTCTATCCTCAACTATAAGCTTTAATATTTTTCATAGCTCTGTCACTTTTGTCTAATTTTTAAGTGCTCTTTGAGGACTGTGTATAATTGTCATGACCATCATTGATCTTGTCTGAGCATGATGTTAGTCATTGTCATACTTTGAAATCTACCTACTCAACTTTCCAAATAATAGAATCCAACCATTAGAAGTAACTTTCCATATGATTGATATGTTCAAAGGACTAAAAAAATTCAAACAAACTTGTAACATGGAATAAACATTCATCATTGATTCCAAACAAATGATTGTGTAAGTGGTTATTTCCTTATCAGAACAAGAGAATCAGAAATAAGAGCATGAGATTTCCCACTTTGTTGGAAGCATATTATCCCTTACAAACCCATTTGAATAATGGTTACTATCTTGCTTGCTAGGCACTATAGTTGTGCATATTTTTGTCTCTACTAAACCATTGTCATTGACACCGCCATTTTAAGTCTTGAAGCTACAGTCTTAGTTGTCTCTAAGATACAATGTATAAGGCTTTCTAAATAATTCTAAAGAATGGTTATGTTTTTTTTTTTAATAAAAAGGGGTAAAAAATTTATTGAAAATCAGAAACCAGAATTACAGCCAAGTCAAGGGAAAAAGCCCAGAAAGAACATAAAATGCCAACAAGAGACAGAACCAAATCATTCAGCATCCCTAGTATCCTCAGCCATAACCCTCCCCAAATCCGAGCTAAGCTCAGGAGGGATTTGAGCCCAATCCTCAATCTTCCAATCCATAAGATGCTCTGAAGCCCATTTGGCCAAACAATCAGCCGTCCTATTCCACTCCCGCGGAATATGGCCAAAAGACACTCTCTCCATTAGAGATCCAATCTGCAAAATCTACTGAACTAGAACCGCCAACTGCCAATTCACATCAAAGCTCCTCCCTTGATTAAGTAAGTTAATCAGAACTTGAGAATCAGATTCACAAATAACCCTATGCCACCCCAGCTCATAGGCCTTCCTCAAAGCATATAGAATCACCCAACCTTCCATAAAATTAATGGTCTGTGTCCCCATATGAATGGAAAAAAGGAACACCACCGAACCCGAGGAATCCCGCCCAACCCCTCCAACCCCAGTTGGGCCAGGATTGCCCCTAGAAGAACCATCAGTATTAACCTTCAAGATTCCCACAGGGGGAGGCACCCAGGACCCCTACCTCTGGACCCGCTGCCTCACTCGACTACCCTTCCAACCACAAGAGGCCAATGGGGAAAACCCCTGTATACCCAAACGGGCCACCACCTCAGCATCCTTCTTTTCCAATGGCAGCTCCACATCCCCTTTGGCATGGATAGTCTCCTGGATCATCCCAAGAATTTTGTACCACACCTGCTGAACTTGCAACATTTCACCCCGAAAAATTCTCCTATTCCTTTCAAGCCAAATCTGCCACAACAAAAAAATTGGGCCTGCCAGCCACACATCCTGCAAAAAAGAAGCCCTCGAGGGAGGCCTGCCCAAGCTATTCCAGAACTCAACTAAAGAGGAAGCATGAATGCAAGGATTTCCCCAAACACTCCACCAGAAATGCCAGAGTTGCAGGGAGAAAGAACACCGGAAGAAAAGGTGCGAAGAGTTTTCCTCGCCTTTCCCACACATCACACATATAGACGGTCCTTGAAAGCCGCACATCTGAATCTTGTCCCAAGTCAGGCATTTGTTCCAAGCCAAAATCCAGGCAAATCAATTACACATTGGCCAAGAAAACTTATTCCAAACCTTCTTCCACCACGGAACTTCCTCCCCCTCAAGCCTTTGAGACAATAACCTCCGATATCCAGACGCAACCGTGTAGTGCCCCTTTGGATTAGGAGACCAAGCAAGAATATCCTTGTCCCTTAAAGGATTACATTGCCTGCTCAAAAGAATACTATGCAGAATCCTACAATCCTCTTCCATGTCCGTAATCGGCCACTCCTCAAGAGTCAACCATCTAGAACTCACAAGTTGGCCCTCGTAAGAAAACACCTTAAAGTCACTTACCCACGTCCAACCAACATCCTCGAAGCTCCTACTCAAAGCCATCAATTCAGGGAACTAAGATAGGATGGGAGGGTACCCATCCCAGGAATCATACCAGAATTGAACCTCCATCCCTCTCCGGCAAATCCAAAATAAACCATCCTTGATAAGCACTGCTCCCTTCTTGAGGGTAGCCCAAACCGCTGAGCCCTTACCTAATAGGGGATAGCAAGGAATATCATCTCCAGGAGTACCCTGAAAGTACTTATAGGACAGAATCCTAGCCCAAATCCTCTCCTTCTCAATGCACCATCTCTAATAAAGCTTCGTCGCCAACGCTGTCCCAGCCAGAGAGGAATGTCTCAACCCCAAACCCCCAAGCTGCTTAGGACAACAAACAATATCCCACTTAACCAAACTCCACTTGGAAGTCATCACACTACCAACCCATAAAAACTGTCTTGCCAAAGAGTCCAACTCAGAAACAAAACCCGTCGAAGCCACCTGAAGCATACACCGATAAATAGGGAGGGCCTGGACCACATATTTCAGCAATTGAACCTGCCCAGCAAAGGACAACCAATGATTGGTCCAATGGGTAACCTTCAACCGAAATTTATCCAGAATAGGCTGCCATGACTCCCTCGATAATCTGCCCACTGAGATAGGAACCCCAAGGTAAGACATAGGAAGGGTCCCTATCTAAAAAGGAAGAATTTGTGCAATTCGCCTCTATATAGGATTCAGAGTAGTAAAGAAATAAATGGAAGACTTATCTTCATTGATTGCTTGACCTGAAGCCTCAAGATACATATCTAACACCTGCCGAATATTAGTAGCCTCCCTAATAGTAGCCATCCCCATCAAGGCAGTATCATCCACAAACTGCAAGTGGGACGAAGGGGGTAAGTCACCACCCCACCGCCACCCTTGAATAAGTCCCAACTCCACCTGGCTCCTCAGAAGGCGCCCCAAGCCTTCCACAAGCAAAATGAAAAGGTAAGGGGAAAGAGTATCACCTTGTCTTATCCCACGCGATGCCTCAAACAACTCCGAGTGCATCCCATTAGTTAACATAGAGAAAGACACAGACGTGATGCAACTCATGACCCATTGGATCTAGTCGTCCCCAAAACCGAAAGTAGCAAGGATCCTCTAAAGAAAAGACCATCGGACTTTGTCATATACCTTTGCCATGTCCAACTTGATAAAAATAGTCTTAGCCCTAGAGTTAGCCATAGAATGGATGGTCTCAGTAGCCACAACAATACCATCCAGAATCTGCCTGCCTTCCACAAAACCACTTTGCTCCTCAGATATGAGTAACGGCAACCACTTTTTCAGCCTATTCACAATTAACTTCGAAATAATCTTATACACCACATTGCACAAGGATATAGGCCAGAAGCGGCTCATCCTATCCGCTCCATCACACTTTGGAATAAGAGCTAGGAAAGTGGAATTCAGAGCCTTTAACATTTGCTTATTCCGCTGTGACTCCTTGACCACTTCTAATAAATCCAACTTGATGATCTCCCAAAACTCTTGGAAGAATTCAACTAGGAAACCATCAGGGCCAGAAGCTTTTCCTTTTTTCATTTGAAACACTGTCCCCTCTAATTCTTCAAGAGTGATCTCCCCCATAAGATCCTTTCTCATCTCCCGAGACACCAAATGGGGGATGCAAGAAAGGACCTGTGCCTCCCCCACCACATTCCCCTACAAATCCTCTCTAAAAAGGGTAGAAAAATAATGGATGGCCTCATCCGAAATACTCTGAAAAGAACTCAACCTCTCTCCCCCTTCTAAAACCAAAACATGGATAGAGTTACCATGCCTCTGCGCCTTCATAGAATTGAAGAAAAAGGCAGAATTTTTATCCCCCTCCTGAAGCCAATCAATCCGAGATTTTTGTTTCCAAAAGATCTCCTCCCGTAATTCCCATTCCTCTAGAGCTTTCAAAGCCCTAGATTCCTCTTGCAACAGAGCCTCAGATACCCCAATCTCCCTCATCACCCTCGTAATACCATCCAGCTTAACTTGTGCATCGGACTTGGCCTTAAAAATATTTCCAAAACATTGCTTATTCCAACGTTTAATCTTATATTTAACAAACTGAAGAAGCTTAGTAAAAACATACATTGCCGTGCCAAAAGATGGTCTTCCCTCCTGCCACCACCGAGCGACATAATCATGGAGAACAGGATCCCGAAGCCACATAAGCTGGAAATTGAAAGAGGGCTTGTGGGTCCGCCCAGCCATGCTGATAGAAAGCTTAATGGGCCAATGGTCTGAACTCCTCCAGTCCAAAATCTCTAAGCAAGTAACCCACCTATCACCCACCCAAAAGCAAGAAACCACAAACCGATCCAGCCGCTCTGCAATGCCATTTTCACCAGAGCGTCGATTATTCCAGGTAAAGTGGCCATTACCTAGCTTGATATCAACAAGATTCAAAGCAGAAATATTATCCTGAAAGAGGAAAGCCGAAGCCTCCAATCTCATGGTACCCCCCCACTTCTCAGCAATCTCAGTGATAGCGTTGAAATCACCCCCAATAATCCATGGCAAGTAAGGGTTCATACTTCGCACATACTGAATATCTGACCACAAAAGCTGCTTGCCCTGCAAATCTACAGGCACATAAATGTTGGAGAAAAGTACCACTTCCCCCGATTCATAACAAGAGGCCACCATAGAGATAGAGGACTTGAATGAAAACCACCAAAGGGGGCAGATCTTTTGAGGGTTCCATAAGCAAGCAACCCCACCAGAGGCACCTAGAGCACCAATGCACTGGAAATCACCATTCCTCCAAAGCTTAGGCATAATACCCATCATACCATCCACAGAAAGCTTTGTCTCCTGTAAAAAGAGAATATCAGGACACTGACTTCTAACCAAATTCCGAACAGCTTTTTGTCGAGGGCCACTGTTCAAGCCCCTAACATTCCAGGATAGGACAATCATTTCAAAGGGCTGGTGAAGTGCGAGTCTAGAGTCTTAACTAACCCTGATTCCACCAAATTTTCCCCAATCATCTTGATCTTCTCCAAGTCCTTCTTCCTGCCCAACTTAGAACCTTTCTCCACTCCTCCTTTCTTAAAATATTTTTGAAGGATGCCTAATTGAGGGGACGTCTTAGTGCTTTTTCCTCCCACCGAACCAGCTTTCTGCTCAGGGATAGACCCAGCCACTTTGTCTTTCACCACCACGCTACCTGATTCTCTTTGAGCCTCTATCCTTAAGTCTGAATCCATCTGCAAGGATCCCCCCACCTGAGGGGCAAGGGAGACCCCAGGGCTGATCCCCACTTGACCAAAGCCTTCCTCTCCTAGCTCAGCACCCTGAATAGCCGAATCCACTCCCACCTGATGGTTTTCCATTTCTAGCTCCACCAACTGCCCTTACTGCTTAGCCTCCAACTTTCCCTGATCCAAATCAACCAACCCTGGATTCACTTCTTGCTGGCTAAGACCCTCCAACACCTCAAATATGTTAAAAGAATCCTCATCTTGCCTCTCCTTCATAGGCCTTTTAAGCCCCTTATTTCTATTCTGAGGTCTAACATGAAGAAAGCCATCCTCCCCAGGACCCCCACCCTGAATAGGGCCTTTACCCTTATCCACCTCAGAGGGATTCCTAGGTGGCAGAGAAGAATTAGTCTCCAAAGGCTTGGCCCTTGGGCATCTACGCAGTAAGTGACCATACTCATGACACAATCGACATCTAAAAGGTAAAGTCTCATAATCAAGTTGTTGAACCCATGAGTAAGAACCTGCACACACTTCTAAAGAATCTGGCAAAGGTTTACTTAAATCTATTTCCACATAGAATCAGGAAAATGTCATTACCTTTTTGAACTGTGTCTGTTGCGAAGAACCAACAGGTTTACCAAGCATTGAGGCAAGTAAATGCAGAACATCCTCCCGCCAACACTCAACCGATAATCTCGGCAATCTAACCCAAACTGGGACTCGACTAGGAATCTCCTCAGCCGGATTGAATCCTGCATGCCACGGCTTGATAAACAATCCCACCTGGTTGTAAAAATAAGGGCCTCCTTCAAAAACCTTGATCCTATCCGCCATGCAGTCAAACGTGACCATGAAATAGTTATTAGCGAGGAGCCGAATCTCCATCTCTCCTATTGGCATCCAAGTCCCTCGGGCCCAGGTCTCCAAAAATTGCAACGAAATATTCAGACCCAAAAATTTACAATACAATGAATGTCTTGAGTAGTACTCAATATCATCCACGAGCATCTCCATCAGGATCACAACATTTGGCCTTTCTTTGCACCTTTCAAGGCAACCGTTAATCTTTGGAACACGAAACCCTCCTGATAGACCCCCCTTATTCTTTTCAACATTCTGAGAAAATAAAATATTATTGTGAAGACAAGACCCTGAAAGCAAGGGTTGTGAACCAAGAGCAGATCGAAAATCCAGCTTAGGTCCCTCCCCTGAAGGCTCCCCATACTCCATTGAGAAAAAAGAGACACCGGTGGAGATCCAAATCCTCAACGAACACAGGAGCACAAGCTCCCACTCGAGGGAAATCCCCCACACGCACCCACCAAGGATGGGCTCCCACAAAAAACCCACAACACCACCCCACACACTCACCAATCTTAGACCCCACCGCTCCACCACACCCCACACCACGGCACCACACAGCCCCACTCGCAGCCCCAATCTTCAACCACGCCGCACCACCCCACACCTCACCACAACCACCACCCACACAACCCCCAACCAGAGGGAACAACAAATAGAAGCCTTCTGCCAAACCAACGACACCCACACTGCGGATAAACCACGCCCACCAGCCAGGAGATCTGCTGACGCCGGCCCTAAACCAGTGACACCAAAAGAATTCTGGCAGAGACCACGAGCCACCAAGAAGGACGGGAAAACGCTCACAGGAAACCAGGAAATACCCCAAAACAACAAGAACACACCCTCCCCACAGCGAACAGACGAGAAAAGCAGAAAAACGAGCTAGGGCACGGGTGCCCTAGCTCGGCTCACACAGGACAGTCGCGCCATTCGTTGATCTCTCTCAAAGAATGGTTATGTTCAATAATTCTAGTAAATCACATTATTTTTATCCTAGGTTTACTTCATTACTATTTTGGATTGAAATCCCAACCTATTCAGTGCAGTCGAGATTGAAGCAATTCAAGAATTAGTATCTCTTTTCTTCTTATTCATGAAGAATATAGATGTAGGGTTGAAAAGAAACCAAGTTCAAGATTCTCTAGATTATAGTGGTCAAACTTCCACTAAGTATGTTGGGAGTGAAACTTTCAAAATTAAGAATCTTAGTTTCCAAAATTTTATGAGGATGTTCTTAGCATTTTTTTATGTGTCATGTCCAATAGCAATGTGACAACATGGAATTTTATTTTATGAGGTTGGGCTACTAAAAAATGTAATTCAATTCCAAGATCCAACTCCTCTTTGTAATATAGCTTCTAGAAATCATTTTTAACAATAGTCAAGTATGAAACTCATGACCAACGTACAAGGAAACAGGTAGAAGGTGTTTTAGAAGTATATCAATTCAATCAAAATGATTCTTGTTTAATGACTCCATGAGAATTGAGAACTATCTATGGTTGACAATACTATATGGTTGTCAATAGTGTTTGTATTTGTAGGTATGTTTTGCTCTTTTTGTTAATTGTCTCTGTTTTGACAATAATATTTCTAACACTTCATTTTTTACTTTCCTTTTTGCTAATTCTTAATTTTACATTTATTTGTTTTTTGTAGCTATGTCTACATTATTGACTACAAATGCAATCAAGCTTATGAACAATGGAAATCTAGGCTTGGATCCTCATCTCCAAGTATTAGCTACCTCAAACTTTGGTCATGGTCCTGAGAGAAACAATCGATATAGAATAGACCTTTCTGATGGAGAGCATAAACAAAGAGCATCATTGCCAAAAAATTACAACCACTATATAACTTCTAAGAAAATTCACAAGGGATCTATAATACAACTAAAAAAACATAGTTGCCGGTATTGGCATGGTGTGATGGTTTATAGGTGGCATTGTTGTTCTTGCCACCAAGGTTCAAATCCCATTGGGGTGGAATTGTTGAATGGTTGTATCCAGTTCATAGCTCCGGTCAAAAGCGTTTACCCCTTGAATAAAAAAAAACTAAAAAAACATAGTTTTTCCATCATTTGTAGTTCAAGATTAGTATGCAGGTTCAATACTATATCTATACCTTATAATTAACTTTCCAACTTCTACAATATATTACTAATTATATTTTCACTTACAATTACGTAGGTGGATTTTCATTTCACAACTATAGCTTGCATGTACGGATCATGCCATCATTTGTGAACATGTCTTCCTATTTCCAGAGCAAGAGGAACATCTACAAAATGATGCTATAGATACATTTGATTATCTTGTATCGCCAACAACCCCAAACTCTAAAAGAATGTTGTTTGGCATAGACCCATATCAATCTAGGAAGGATGTATCTATTAGCATTAGTCCTATCAAAAGTTTGAACCCTTTTCAAACAAGGTGGACTATCAAAGGTCATGTAACTATGAAAAAATAAATCCATCGGTGCACCAATCAAAAGGGAAGTGGACCAGTTTTCAACTTTGATATTATAGATAGTGAACACACAAAAAAACATGTCACTTGTTTCAATGAAGCTATAGATATTCATTTTGCAAACATTAATATTGGATCTATATATTCATTATTTGGTGGAACCATTAAATCTGCTAATTAGCTTGACAACAAGCTAAATAGTGGAATAGAAATCACCTTAATGGTTTAATCAAAGGTGACACTCTATGAAGATGACCTCTCTATTCCAAAACATCAATTCTCTTTCACACCTATCTAGGAAATTGTGAGTAAGAGTAATAATTTAGTTGTTGATGTTATTGGAATTGTTGTTTGTGTAGATCCAAGCTCTACAATAAGGAGGAGGGATGGTACAAAGGTTTTGAGGTAGAGCATCAAGATATTAGATATGTTTGTATCAACTATAGATGTAACTTTATGGGGAGCAACAACTCAGAAAGAAGGCACAAAACTTCAACACATGTACCATTCAAAACAAACCATTGTTCTAGCTATAAAAAATGGACATGTTTCTGACTATAATGGAAAGGTAATAAGCACATTTGTAACTACACACCTATCCATAGACCCTGATATAGAAGAAGCAAAACAACTTAAAACTTGGTATGCACAAAATGGGACTAATATTGTACCTTTCTCCACAAAGCTGATATGCCTCCTATTATTACAAGAATTACAATTGCAAACATTCGAGAACAATCAGAAAAAATAATACAACCCATCCAATTCATTGCAAAGGCAACAATACTATTCATCAAATCTAACTCCTTTTGTTATCCATCCTGTCCTCTTAAATCAGATGGAAAAAAATGTAAGAAAAGAGTTATTCAAAATGAAGTGTTGCATATTGCTGATTTGTGGTTGTCATTGATGTCAACACTATTGGAATTAATGTCTTTAAGGTTGTATATGTTGAGGATATTGATAAAATTGTAATAAAATAAGTTGCAAATTGTCAATGATGCAGTGGAGTTCAACATGGTGGCTAGCTCATTATATTGGTGATAATAGGTTGTGGATTAAACAGTTTGTTGACAAGTATATCTACTTTATCCACATGAAGTTTTAGAGGTTCACATGAAGATTTGATCAAGTTATGAGTATTTGTGTTTTGCCAGTTGTTTTGTTGCTTTAGTTGGTGTTCTTGAAAGAAGATGATGCAATTCTAGTAATTTGATTTGTTGTGGATTCTTCTGTGGTGATTCATGATGCTTGTGGATGTTTCTAGATCATGCTTTATCTGTGTTGTTGGTCTGCATTGATCATTGTGTTCGCGATTGGTGATTTTCTTTTGTGAGTTCATGTTTTTCATGATCATGGCTGATAGGGTGATTGTAGCGTGTTGCAGATCTTTGAGGCATAATTATTTAAGGTGTTTCGTGTTTGATACATGTTGTTTTGGGTCCTTACTATGTTTTGGCTGACATTATTTGGTGTGCATTGATAATTGTTTATTGATTTGAGCCAACAACTTGTACACATTTTATATTTTGTTGGGACGACATGTAGTTGATGTTATCCCTAGTTGCTGATATATATGATTGATTGGTTATACCATTTGAAAGTAGTGGTGTGTGAAGTATGCTGATTGTTGTGTGTGAATAATGTTCTAATATTTTGAAGGAAAAAGAAAAGTGTGAAGAAGAGTTTATGTGCTTAACCAAAACTGTAATCAGGCATTAGCAGATGCTATTTTCTCAGTTCAAAATATTCTGGATGTAATCTGAATGTGACTGTAAGACAATGAGTCTTTCTTTGGGCAGTAATCCTTTTGTATGTGAGTAGTGAGCTCTAGGCAGTGTTCTTGAATGCATGTGCATTCCCCATTTATAATACTTTTATACTTTTAACAAAGTATAATCTTTTGGAATAACCTCCACCATGGTTTTTCCCCTAATAGGGTTTCCACGTAAAAAATCTTAGTGTTATGTGTATTTTTGATGTGGTGATTGTTTATGCTTTCATGTTTATATATCAGATCTGAGAACAAGTTTAATTTGTATAATTTCTATGACAACTGATTCACCCCCCCTCTTAGTTGTCTTCCCTTGTGTTGCCAAAAATTGGTATAAGGGCAGGTTCCTCAGAAGAAGTTTAATAACTTGAGGTGATCTAGGATGGCGACATATAAGGATAGTCCAATATTTTATGGAACTAATTATTCTCTATGGAAGACTTGAATGGAGTGTCATCTGAGATGCATTGGTGGACCTTACTAGACAATTACAAAGAATAGGTATATCATCCCACAAAATGGTCCTTCTATTGCAAGTGAGATTAAGGAATCCAAGTACAATACCAGAGCTAACGAAGCATTGTTGAGTGCTCTGACTGATTCCAAGATGACAAATGTAATGGAGTTGAAGACTACTTATGAGATCTAGAAAAAGTTGGAAACTTTGTATGAAGGTGATACCCATGTGAAGATTGCTAAGTTGTAAAGCCTGAAAGAGAAATATGAAATTTTGAGAATGGGTGAAGATGAGAACATCACTTCTTTTATGCAGAGAGTGAATGAACTTGTGTGTAGTATTAGATGTGTTGGTGGAACATTGGAAGAATCAGATATTGTTGCTAAAGTGCTCAAATCCTCGCTTGCTGCATACAAACACAAAGCTACTACTATTGAGGAGATCTAGACTATGACAAATGTAACCAGAGACATGTTGATTGGTAAGCTTACTGCTTTTGAGTTAAGTGAGTTTGGTGAATCTCTTCCTAAGATATAATCTACATTGAAAGCTACTATCTCTAGAAAAGATAAGCAGAGATATGATCTGGGAGAAATTTCTTCTAGAAAAATGTCCAAGTATGAGCAGGAAATGAGAGAGATTGAAGAAGAAGAGAGAAAACTAGATGAGCTTGAAGCAGTTATTGTCAAGAGGGTAGCAAGAGGAGAAGGTAAGTATAAAGGGAAATTTCCTCTTAAATACTTTTCTTGTAATAAGATAGGTCATTTTTCCTCAAGGTGTCCAGAAAGAGTTCCTAAGCCAAGACCTAACAAGCCTAGATTCCAAAGAAAGTGTTATTATGTTGCTGATGAAGGTATGACAGATGATGAATCTAATAAAGGGAATTTAAGTGAGGATGAATGGGTGTTTATTGCTATCAAGGAAAATGATCCAATACCTGCTAAATCTGATAGTTGCACAAATGTGGAGAAAGCTCTAGCTTCCAAAGTTGAAGAAAAATATGAATGGGTGATTGACAGTGGATGCTCTCATCACATGACATGTGATAAAGGTAAATTTGTGAGCTTGGAAAAGTATGATGGTGGTGTTGTAAGATTTGGTGATGACAAAGTTGGTGTAATCCATGGCAGAGGATCCATTTCTTTTAATGGTAAGCATAATACTGTTGATGTTCTATATGTGGAAGGTTTGAAGCATAATATCTTAAGTGTTGGATAGATGGTTGACAAGGGATACAATCTTCAATTCAAGAATGGGAAGTGTAGAAAATTGGAGAGTTCTAGAAATGTGATTGCATTTGGTACAAAAAAAAGGGTAATATCTTTCGCCTAAGTTTTATTGGTAAAAGTTGTCTGATTGCTCAAGTTGATGAAAGTTGGTTGTGGCATAGGAGAATGTGTCATGTAAAATTTGATAATATTATCAAGATAAGTTCTACTCAGGTAGTGAGAGATCTTCGTGAGAGATCTTCCTAAGTTAATAAAACCTACTAATACTATATGCAAGGAATGTCAGTTAGGGAAGAAAACTAGAGTTTCATTCTAGAGAAAACAACATTGTTCAAATGAAGTGTTGGAGCTTGTGCATACTAACTTGTGTGGTCATTCTAGAGTTAGAAGTTTACAAGGAGACATGCATTTCATGTTACTTATTGATGATTATTCTAGATTGATGTGGGTTACTTTCTTAAGGGAAAAATCTGAAGCTCTAGAGAAATTCAAGATTTTTAAGGCTATGGACAATTATCTGCCCCACGGACCCCTCAACAAAATGGAGTTGTGGAATGGAAGAATAGGAAAATTCAAGAAGCTGCTAGGACCATGATATTGGAAGGAAATGTTGTGCATATCTACTGGAGAGAAGTTGTGAGTGCTGTCATTTACACTCTCAACTAGGTACATGTCAAAGGTGATACCGGTAAGACTCCTTATGAGCTATGGTATGGCCATAAGCTTACTATTAGATACTTCAAAATCTTTGGGAGTAAATGCTATATCAAAAGAGATGAAGATATTGGAAAGTTTGATGCTAGAAGTGATGAAGGAATCTTTCTTGGTTATTCTACTAAAAGTAAAGCCTATAGGTGGTACAATAAGAGATCGAGGAAAGTAATTGAAAGTGCTAATTTCAAGGTTGATGAAGACACATTTAGACCATCCAGAACCTGTCGATATGATTCAGATGATCAAAATGACAGTTCAGATAAAGGAAAGAAAGTTCAAACTCCAAATCAAGTTCAGATCATTCTAGTGAATCAGGAAAATCAAGAGGAAGGAACTAGTGAAAGTGCAAAAGTGAGATCACAAGAGCTTGAAGTTCAAGAATTTCCTAAGACACCAAGGTATGTAAGACTAAATAATTCAGAAGATCAAATTATAGGTGATAAGAACAAAGGTGTTCAAACTAGGAGAAGAAATGCAGAAGAATACTGTTTGATTTCAAAGACTGAGCCTAATAGTTTCAATGAAGCATGCAAAGATGAACATTGGGTGGAAGAAATGAAAGAACTATTGAAAATTGAGAAGAATGATACATGGATTCTTGTTCCTAGACCTAAGGAGAAAAATGTAATTGGAACTAAATAGGTCTTTCAGAACAAACTGAATGAGCAAGGTGAATTTGTTAGAAACAAAGCAAGACTTGTGTGCAAAGGATATTCTCAGATGGAAGGAATTGACTTTGAAGAAACTTTTACTCTTGTTGCTAGGATTGAAGCTATGAGACTATTTCTTGCTTATTTTCCTTACAAAAACTTCAAGGTTTATCAGATGGATGTCAAGTTAGCATTTCTAAATGGTGAACTAGAAGAAGAAGTGTATATTGAGCAACCTAATGGATTTCAATTGACTGATCAGGGAGATGGTTTTTCAGTTGAAGAAAGCTTTGTATGGACTTAAGCAAGCCCCAAGAGCATGGTATGCCAAATTGGAAAAGTATTTGTTCAAGCTTGGATTTAATAAAGGTACTGTTGATAGTAATTTGTATTTCAAGATTGATCATGATAAAGATTTGATTGTTGAAGTCTTTGTTGATGATATCATTTTTGGAGGAGATGATAGTTTGTGCATGAATTTTGCTGATGAGATGTAGAGTGAGTTTGAGATGTCTATGATTGGAGAAATGAAATTCTTTTTGGGATTGCAAATTACTTAGCTAGATAGAGGGATCTTTATATCTCAGTCCAAGTATGTGAAAGAATTTCTAAAGAAGTTTGGTATGGAAGATTCAAAGCCAGTTGGTACACATATGGTGATTGGATGTAAGTTGACATAAGATGATGATTCTCCTAAAACAAATTAGACTAGATATAGATCCATGACTGGTGGATTTCTTTATTTGACTCAAACTAGACCTAATATCATGAATGTCATATGCATTGTTGCAAGATTTCAATTTGATCCTAAGGAATCTCATGTGATAGCTATGAAGAGGATTTTCAGGTACTTGAAGGGGACAGTTGATTTTGGCCTATGGTATCCTAAAGAAGATGACCTTACTTTGAGTTCTTTTATTGATGCTAATTGGGTAGGAGACGTGAATGACAGAAAGAGTACTAGTGGTGGTGCATTTTTCTTGGGAAAGAAGTTGATTTCATGGTTAAGTAAGAAGCAAAATGCCATTTCTTTATCTACTATAGAGGAAAAATACATTGTTGCTGCTAATAATTGTACTCAAGTATTGTGGATGAAGTAGATGTTGAAAGATGGTAGAGTTGTGTATGATGAACCTATTGCTATATTTTGTGACAATTCAACTACAATTAACATTTCTAAGAATTTGGTGCTGCATTAAAAAACCAAGCATATATCTATCAAGTTTCACTTTTTGAGAGAGAAGGTGAGTGAAAAGGAAGTCAGATTGGAATATGTGCCCACTAAGGAACAAATTTTAGGTATCTTTACCAAGCCCTTGCTTAAGGATACTTTTGAGTATCTCAAAGGGAAGCTAGGGGTGGTTACCCCTTCTAATCAAAATTAAGATGCATTGACTTGCATCAGTCTGTGCATTTCATAGTCATATTTTGTGATTTGGATTGATGTTGTGGTGGTTGATACTCAAGGGGAGTAGTCAGATGTTCAGAAATGTGGTTTAGAGGTTGTATGGAGAAATATAATGTGTATCTTTTTCATTGATGTCAAAAGGGGAGAAGAGTCATGTGAAAAACTATGAAAGAGTTAAGGAGAAAAGAGTCAAAATCTAGGGGGGAGAAAGTGCTAAGAGAAAGTTGCATTGATGGTATTTTTCACATCATTTGTTTCCATCAATGCCAAAGGGGGAGATTGTTGGATATCACTGATTTGTGGTTGTCATTGAAGTCAACACTATTGGCATTAATTTCTTTAAGGTTGTATATGTCAAGGATATTGAGAAAATTGTAATAAAATAAGTTGCGGGTTGTTAGTGATGCAGTGAAGTTCAACATGGTGGTTACCTCAGTATATTGATGATAAGAGGTTGTGGATTAAAGGGTTTGTTGAAAAGTATATCTAGTTTATCCACATGAAGTTTCAGAGGTTTGAATGAAGATTTGATCAAGTTATGAGTATCTCTATTTTGACAGTTGTTCTATTGCTTTAGTTGGTGTTCCTAAAAGAAGATGATGTGATTCTAGTAATTTGATTTGTTGTGGATGCTTCTATGGTGGTTCATGATACTTGTGGATGTTTCTAGATCATGATCTATCTGTGTTGTTGGTCCGCATTGATCATTGTGTTTGCAATTGGTGATTTTATTTTGTGAGTTCATGTTTTTCATGATCATAGCCAACAGGGTGATTGTAGTGTGTTGCAGATCTTTGAGGCATAATTGTTTAAGGAATTTCATGTTCAAGACATGTTGTTTTGGGTCCTTACTATGTTTTGGCCAACATTGTTTGGTGCGCATTGCTAATTGTTTATTGATTTGGGCTAACAATTTGTTAACATTTTATATTTTGTTGGGCCGAAATGTAGTTGATGTTATCCCTAGTTGTGGATATATATGATCGATTGGTTATACCATTTGAAAGTAGTAGTGTGCAAAGTATGTTGAGTGTTGTGTGTGAAGAATGTTCTAAACTTTTGAAGGTAGAAGAAAAGTGTGAAGAATATTTTATGTGCTTAACCAAAACGTTAATCAGGCATTAGCAGATACTATTTTCTTAGTTCAAAATCTTCTAGATGTAATCGGAATGTGACTATAAGATAGTGTGTCTTCCTTTGGGCAGTAAGCCTTTTGTATTTGAGTAGTGAGCTCTAGAAAGTGTGCCTAAATGCATGTGTATTTCCCATTTTTAATACTTTTATATTTTTAATAGAGTATAATCTTGTGGACTAACCTCCATCATGGTCTGCCCTTGTGTTGCCAACATAAAGAAATTAAATAGTATTGCTCAAAGTGTGCAGCTACATTTATAGATTGCAATTATAGGTACATACTTCGAGTCAAACTGGAGGATTGCACAGATATAAAATGGGCAGTTGCATTTGATGAGGTAGCAACAGAAATCATGGGTATGTCTACACAAGAACTATATACACTGCAATTTAATCATGAGGTAGAAACAAGTACTGAATATTGTTCTCCTTACATAATTCTTATTCACATTGTCATGCAAAAATTAGACATACAATAATGAAGAGCACTTGAAAGCAACAATCATTAAAGCTGATAAGATAGATTTTATTGCAAAGAGAAAATTCTTGCTTTTTAAAATCAATTAGATGTGCAATGATATGAACAACTAGGAATACATTCCTTATTTTATATTAAAAATAGTGTATATATTCTTTTACTGTTATGTCTATCAAACAAAACAAAGTTTGAATAAAAAATGCTTCATGGAATACTAGTTTGTTCATTTTTGGCTCCTTGTTTCCACTAATTTTCTTTGCTAAATTAGACTTGAAAATTGAAATGTAACATTGCTTTGGAATAAATTAGCCTTAACCTACTTGCATTAGGTCTGTTGTATCCAATCTTTGTCCTTAATGTGAATCCAAACAAATCCTCTTAATGGATTTTTCCTTACAAAATTATGTGCTTGTTAGAGAGTTGGATTGTATGGACATCTTTATTGGCCTTTAAATGTGTAAAGAGTTTTGATTTCATAAAACCTGATAATTTTCTTTCATTATGGTGTAAAAGTTTTGTGAAGTATAGTACAAGTGAAGGAAGATTAATGTGTCCTTTTGTTGATAAATACTTTCTATTCACTCCATTTTTAATGGTTCTGGTGCAAATACAAAATGGACACAAAATATTGTAGTTGGTGACAAAGAAAAAACAAGTTGCATTCTTGTTGGACATCACTGGTCTCAGGTTGAGGATTTTTTTTAAAGTAAATGCAGTTATCATGATACATGCCATTAGAGTAACTCTTGGAAAACTGTTCCTATCAATGGCCAGTAGATATAGGGTCAATATAGATGTGCCTACTATGTTTGTTGCAATGTTTAGAAGCTAGAGAGATTAAGGAAATAATTTTTGTGGTCTTGAAGTCTGATTAGATCTTGTCAGTGATGTGGGCTTCAAGTCATAGTGGTTGATGAACATGTGTCTACCAGTGGTTTTCATCTTGGCTCTAGCATATGGCCAATGCTCAATGCAACTTCAGCAAGACTGTAGATTCCATTCAAAATGGGTAATAGATTTTCAGAAATTTACAACCTATTCTAACATATTCCCAACTTCATATGAATCTCACGTAGAACTAGGATCGTTATTTTGACTGAAATACAAATTTTAGACTAATTACTAGTATGAAAAGACAAAGGTGCTAATTAGTGGATGTAATGTGGCACAATCATCAATAGATTACCACACACTTTGCTGCCAATGCCTTGGCATTCCTCACATGCCAAATATGGCTTGCAGATATATCTATTACTCATCATATTTCATAGTAAGTGGCAATATGTTCATTACCACACCCCAGTTCAGGAGATGCTGGTTTCTCCTTGTTTGAAACTAATGAAGAACTGTATGTCTGAAACAATAATTTTCTCACTACAATTATTATATTGTATCTTGATATTTATGCTTCAATTTCTTTATTGTAAACTACTTATAACTGTTAGTATAGTATCCATTATCTATTGTTAGTTTTTTTGGTTTTTTGTTTTCTTCTTGGTTTTAATCATCTAATTTCCACCTCATTGAACTTGTAAGTCCTTATAAATGTAATGATGTTTTCCAGATCTTAATTCAACAAAAAAAATCTAAAATGCATCTAATTTTTTTTTGTTTGCAGTAATCAATGTTCTTATTTTATTGTCGTCTGGAAGTGATAGTTTAACAAATAACAAGCTTTGTTTCAGAATTCTATTATTATTGTAAAAGGTATCTATCATTTATTTAAATTAGTTTAGAAGTTTACAATCTTACAAAAAATTGTGACAACAATTTTTACAATTCAACAAGGAAATTTCATGGTCTATTTGTTATTCAATAACAATGTTTAAATATTTTTCCTTTTTTATTAGATTTTAAATTTTAATACTAGAATTAATAACTTAACGTTTTCTAAAATGTTAGCCATTATATTTTACTACATAGTGATATTGATTGTAAATTATAAATTTATAAGTTGTTTGTGAAACAAATTGTTTAAGATATGTACTAAGATGAATATATAAAAACAAAAATCTTTGCCAAAAAAAAGTCCCCGTTCATTGCTTTAAGTTCTCTTTACTACCTAATAAAAAAATTGAACTGATTTTTGGGTCAGTTATCTACTTACATCACAAGTAAATATAATAATTTTAGTTTAGGGAATATACTTAGATCAAATATGAAATTTATATATTTTAATGGCTACATCTTTTGCTCCAACCCTCACATGCCATAATGTCACCTTTTCCGATTGGCTTTTGACTATTTTCTGATTTTTCTAGCTATTCCTTCCAAAATTCTTCTATCTTGGCATCTTTCGAATAGCCTTATGTGTCCCTTAGACTCTCTTAATCTTGGAATGGGGTATGTGTAGGATCATGATGGGTCAAAAAGTGGTGATATGATGTACCTATGTGTAGGGTATGTGGCTAATGACTTTTTTTACCCAAAATTGATGAAATGAAAAGGGTTTTTAAAGGAGATTCTTAGATTTCCAATAATATAAATTATGCTTTGTACTTAGAATTTAATAAATTATTATTATTCATTTTCTATTTGAATTACAACTAAAGTCCTAATTGATAGGTTGATTGAAAAACATCTATATCTTTCAAATGGTATCACATTTTTTGAATTTGAAACATGTGTCACAATATATGCTTCACATACTATAAGATTAAAAAAAAATGAATTTCATGAAGTTTTGA
The DNA here is from genome assembly GCA_007258455.2 of Sequoia sempervirens. NCBI lineage: Eukaryota > Viridiplantae > Streptophyta > Pinopsida > Cupressales > Cupressaceae > Sequoia > Sequoia sempervirens. The sequence goes on from VDFB02055788.1 coordinate 63,310, forward strand.
CCAAGTTGAGGTGGTCAGACATACACGCTTTTATATTGTTTTAAAGTTGTAATAAAAAATTCATAATTAATTATTTACTTAGAAAAAAAATACAAAAAGGTATGCATCATATCGAGACATGAGTCTTCTACTTATATCTAAAATCTTATAATTTTTTTTATCATTTTATTGTGGTTAGGGTGGTCAAACAAACACCTACTTCTTATTTTTTCCCTAAAATTTAAGTACTACTGCATTGAAATTTCAAACTTTCACCAAATAGATTTTTTTTAAATAAACCTAGTAGTCTAGAAACTACATTCAATTTGCTACAAAATCTATTCTTACATATTTTTGAAATAATATAGATAACTTATTCAAATTTTTATGTCAAGTTTCCTAACTCTGACTTTTCTAAAAATTTTGCCACTTAAGGGCTTGTTTTTTCCATGATGATCTTACACATACCCAATGTGAACCAACATATTCAAAAAATGTTTGTCTTCTTTTAGGGCTATTTTTGGAAAGGTTTGCTTGTGTTCAGAACTCAATGTACTCTTCCTTGTTCCAAATGAATTTTGTTCACCATCTCCATACCAAACCCCTGAAATCTATATAATTTATTAAAAATTGCGGTGTTTTCTTAGCTTAATACTTTGTAAAAAATTAATATTACTCATCTAAATATGCTTTCCTTTGTTACATATTCTTTGTGGGTGATTATCTGATTAATTCATTTTATCATTTGAGAATGAAGATAGAAGTTGTAGAAGAATTCGACAGGATATTAGAAATACTACACAAGCATATACCGTGGAGAAACCCTTTTGGGAAAAAAATCCACCAAGAATTAATCTATTATTCAATCTCTGAAGTAGATTACAATAGCTCCAATTCTTGCTTGAGAATGCCTCTTTTTCCTTCACCAAAACTTCTTCACAACTTGCAATAAAACTGATAGAAACTCTCTTCAACTTGCTTGAGATATATAGGCAATAAACAACTTTGTAAACTCCAAAAGAGTTACAATTACAATGCTCAAGCCCTATCCCTAAAAGGTACACCTATGTTTTGCAAGTAAATTTATGTCATGAAGAACAATGTCAAATCCTCATCTTCATGCATTTGGGCGTCCCAAATTGAAGTGCCAACTCAACCTTTATTCTATAAATATCTTCAAGGCTTTATCCTCAAAGTAGGCACCCAAGAGTGGTCCCACTTAACTTAGCCTTCTGAAATATCTTACCATGCAAAGGAGTTAATTCCAAGAAGCCAACTTGGGCACCCAAGTTGGGTCCAACTCATTTCTTGCTAACTAAAACATTTCTCTACACCATTCATGCAAGAATGGTCATCCCTTGTTAACTGAAGGAAGTCGCCTATTATCTGTCATGCAAATCAAGTCATTAGTCATGCATTCCAAGTTAATTGAAGCCAACTAGCATTCAACTAAAACTAACTGAAGATAGCTGAACCATAACTGAACTGAACTGAACTAAACTAAACTAAACTAAACTAAACTAAACTAAACTAAACTAAATTGAACTAAACTGATTCTGAACTGAACTAAACTAAACTGATCTGAACTGAATTGAACTGAACTTCATGCATGCAAAAATCAAACCCTAGCTCCTAGGATCTTTACATGCATTCAAAAGTGTTATCTCTTACTCCAAATAGTTAACTGAACTCAAGGTGAGTGTCACCAACCATGTGGGTGCCCCATGTGCTCCTATTATTTAGGAACTCATATTGGATTCCCTCACATGCAAGGACTAACATTTAGAATTAATTAAAAATGTCAATTCACATGATTATTTCATCAAATAGTAATCTCTTCCTAATCCTAGTGTTGGGTAACACTTTCCAAGGACTTAGGAGATACATGAAAGAAATAATGTTTAAGATTGCAATTAAATTGCATCCTACTTCCAACATTCTCCCACTTGACATTATGCATTGAAATTATTCTAAACAAGGAATAATAATTTTAAAACAAGTACAGGATTCAAGGCCAATGGCCTTCCTGCACCAACTAATCAATCCATTCCAACTTCAAATACAACTTGCATAGTCATGACGCTCCAAGAAAGTGATTAAAACCAATAGAACTTATCTGTAGGAACCGGTTTCATAAGATAATCTACAACATTAATTAAAGTTTCAACTTTCTCAATTAATACCTTCCCACTTTCAACCATTTCTCACACAAAGTGATACTGAATATCAACATGCTTAGTACGAGCATGATACATAGGATTTTTTGGCTAAAAACATAGCACTCTGACTATCACATTCAAGTTTAACTTGCAATTAAAACCAATACCTTTCCCAAGTCTCTATAACCAAACTGCCTCTTCAAAGATATGTGTAACCACCGAGTGTGTTGAACTCACATTCAACCAAGGTGTAGTCTCCTTGGTCTTTTTTGTTGGAAATTTTTTTCTTGTTAGTAACCATTCCAACACATGTCTCTAACCATGTAAGATAACTCAAGGCTCACCTATTTCTCCAAGTATCCATGAGGACCTATAACCAACCAATCCATGCCAAACTCCAAATGCAACATAACACTATCATGAAGTAATCAAGAAAATGATTAATGTACCTAATACATAAGAGAACTTACATAAGATCAATGTCAAAGTTCCAATCTTGAACATAAACATGACATCCATGATCTAACCATCTCCTCTTAGGAGATCACATGCACCATAAAATACATCCTGGTCTCAAGAGAACATGTAATATGCCAAACTCTAAATGCATATCAAGAGTAAACCATGAAATAATAGCAACCAATCTAAGCCAATAAAAAACCATATCCCCAATCACATGAAGATAACCTTACCAATGATGCATCCATGTCACTACCAACAACTCCCACTAAACTGTCATACCGAGTTACGCATGGCATCGTGACTACCACCCTCTCCATGAAGATCACTCTAAAACATGGAGCAAAGAGTTATCAAAAACAATATTAGTTGAAATAACCAATGCATCATTACTGACATCTAAGGATTCCTCTGTAGAAGAATCAAAACTCTCTTTCTTGTTCTTACAATCCTTCTTCACATGTCCTAGTTTTCCATAGTTCCAACAAATTACCTTACTCTTACTAGGGGTTTTAGACCATCCTTTAGACTTAACCTTTTCTTCCTTGTCTCCCTCAGGTTCCTTTTTCTCAGGCCTACCTTTTACAAACAAGGCATCTTGGATTCCCTCTTTAGACTTCTTCCTCATCTCCTTTGTTAGGAGAGTAGGAATTATATTGTCCATCTTAGGATCTGCACCACTACCACTGATAGCAACAATTAGATTTTCCCAAGACTCTAGTAAAGAAAAAAGTAACAAAATGAATTTATCTTCATCATCTAGCTTTACATCTATAGATGCTAACTGACTTAGAATCAAATTAAAAGCATTCAAATGATTTGCAATAGAATCATCTTCTTTCATCTTTAAATAATACAATTGAATTTTTAGATACAACTTATTAGTAATACTTTAACTTTTATAAATATCACCTAGTCTCTTCCACATCTTATATGCAGTAGTTTCTTCTGAAACATTCAAGAGAACAACATCAGCAAGACATAATCTTATGGTCCCTCTTGCCTTCTTATCAAGCTTAGCACAATCCTCATCTGACATCTTTGTAGGTGACTTTGTCTCATTGCCAAAAACTAACCACTAATCTCTCTCTTCAAGGAGATCCTCCATTTTTAGTTTCCACATCTCATAATTAGATCCATTGAACCTTTCAATATCTAAATGAGAATTCTAACTCATTTTAACAAACTTACTTTCCAAAATCAACAAATAACAAAAATAATAACAGCTCCCACTAAGCAAATAAATCCTTCAATATTTTAGAGAAAGGTGTCCCAATACTCTACCCAACCTCAGCTCTGATACCAAATGTTGAAAATTGAGGTATTTTCTTAGCTCAATACTTTGTAAAACTTTAAGATTTCTGATCTAAATATGATTTCCTTTGTTACAGATTCTTTGTGGGTGATTATCTGATTAATTCATTTTATCATTTGTAGAATGAAGATATAAGTTGTAGAAGAATTAGACATGATATTAGAAAGATTACACAAGCATATACCATGGAGAAACCCTTTTGGGAAAAAAATCCACCAAGAATTAATCTATTATTCAATCCTTGAAGTAGATTACAATAGCTCCAATTCTTGCTTGAGAATGCCTCTTTTTCCTTCACCAAAACTTCTTCACAACCTACAATAAAACTGATAGAAACTCTCTTCAACTTGCTTGAGATATATAGGCAATAAACAACTTTGTAAACTCCAAAAGAGTTACAATTACAATGCTCAAGCCCTATTCCTAAAAGGTATGACTATCTCTTGCAAGTAAAGTTATGCCATGAAGAACAATGTCAAATCCTCATCTTCATGCATTTGGGCATCCCAAACTAAAGTGAAAACTCAACCTTTATTCTGTAAATATCTTCAAGGCTTTATCCTCAAAGTAGGTACCCAAGAGTGGCCCCACTTAACTTAGCCTTCTGAAATATCTTACCATGCAAAGGAGTTAATTCCAAGAAGAAAACTTGGGCGCCCAAGTTGGGTCCAAGTCATTTCTTATTAATTGAAACATTTCTCTACATCATTCATGAAAGAATGGTCATCCCCTATTAACTGAAGGAAGTCACCTATTATCTATCATGCAACTCAAGTCATTAGTCATGCATTCAAAGTTAATTGAAGTCAAATATCATTCAACTAAAACTAACTGATGATAATTGAACCATAACCGAATTGAATTGAACTGAACTGAACTAAACTAAACTAAACTAAATTGAACTAAACTGATTCTAAACTAAACTGAACTAAATTGATCTAAACTGAACTGAACTGAACTTCATGCATGCAAACATCAAACCCTAACTCCTAGGATCTTTACATGCATTTAGAAGTGTTATCTCTTACTCCAAATAGTTAACTGAACTCAAGGTGAGTGTCACCTACCATGTGGGTGCCCCATGTGCCCCTATTACTTAGGAACTCATATTGGATGCCCTCACATGCTCCTAACATTTAGAATTAATTGCAAATGTCAATTCACATGATTATTTCATCAAATATTAATCTCTTCCTAATCCTAGTGTTGGTAACACTTTTCAAGGACTTAGGAGATACATGAAATAAATAATATTTAAGATTGCAAATAAATGGCATCCTATTTCCAATAGAGGTGGCCTAAGGACTTCCGACCATCACCATGCATATGCCAATTATTTAACAAAATGAAAGAATAAATTCAACCGAATTATTTAAATACTTATTTTAATTTATATTTTTTCGGTGATGTAATAAATAGCATGGGTGAGTAGCTGGCAACTAAAATTTGCAGCAGGGCAACAATGGATTGCAGAGTTAGGCCAGATATATGGCAAGTGGGTTGAGGTCCATGGAACAAGATTTGATTATAAATCTGAAACATAACTTTACTTTAATGTTATGTTTAATATTGGCTTTACTGTGGATAGTTATAGATCTAAATCATCATAGAAAGTCAAAGAAATTTTCGCTGATATTTGGATTTCTACCAAAATGATATTGATCTAGTTGAGAAGTAGCTCAGTTACTTCAAGCAGAAATCCCATCTCTATGTGTTAGATACTTGAAAAGATTGTTGATGACAGAAAGCAGTGTTTCAACATCATCCTTTGCAAATCAATTTGATTTAGATGAATGACTAGAAAACATGAGAGAAGAATTATGGATGTTTTCTACAAGGGTGTGTCAATCTCTAAGACTATAACCATTTTTTCCAAGATGATCTAATCCATATTTTTCTGACTTTGGGTGCATTAAACATTGCTCAGAGTTTGTAGTAGAACTCTGGGTGGCCATCAATTCTCAACAATTGACTTTATAACTTTCTCTTACAATATCCAATAGTTATTTTCAGCTCAAGGAACCATCATGGACTACTTGATATCTTATTTTCACTGACTCATTAACTGTACTCATGTCCCCAAAATTTAGGAAGTGTTTTGCCATCCTCTAAACCCTGTTGCCATGTGCCAGTAACTTGGAGAAACACTAGATATTATGTTTATTATAGATGATCAGCCCTCTGGAAGTGACTAATCAACCTTTATTTGGATGTTTTTCTACCAAAATTAGGAGCATTGGGGGTGGAAGAGCTGAAGCTTAAAGGTAAATTTGTCCTCACTTTAGCCAATGGATTGCGAAAGCTTGAATCTCAAAGTTCATAAATTTTAGTTCTAAAAATTATGTTTTGAAGTATGTATCTTAATTCATATGGAAACCTCTTTTTAACATTATCAATTGTAGAAGCTTTAATTCTTGAAATTAATCAGAAAACAAGTTTCAACTGCCAATTAATGGTAAGCTAGCTACCATTTAATGGTAAAAATATACAAAATATCAAGTAGAAGCCTCCAAAATCTCACTTGACACATAAAATCCAAATGAACATTGATTTGACAACTAGATGGGAACATTCTATTTCCATTTGAAATGTTTTTTGTCAATTTGATCATATTTTGTTTTTACATTTGCAGCGCATCAGTTTATTGTTGAAGAGTTGCAAAAGGAAAAAGGGTTGTTAACAATTAAACGTTATTCTCTCAAAAATATGTCAGTCACTTTTAACTATTTCTTTCATAAAATTTAATCTTTCATTAAGCTTATTTCCTCTTCCATTGTAACAATTCATTGCATTTATTTTGCTTGTTACTATTAGTAATTAGTTAAGTTTGTAGCTTGCAAGTGCATTAGATATTTGGGTTGTATAGGGTTATCATTAAGCTTGTTTCTATATCTCTATTTACAAGAACAATTTTAAAATAGGACCAAACATTAGTTATAAACAACTTATGTAAATTTTTCCTCACTTTAGCGAATGGATTGCGAAAGCTAGAATCTTAAAGTTCATAAATTTTTAGTTCTAAAAATGATCAATGTTTTGAAATCTGTATCTTAATTTATATGGAAACCTCTTTTTAACGTTATGAATTACAAAAGCTTTAATTCTTGAAATTCTTCAAAAAAAAAGTTTCAATTGCCAATTAATGGTAAGCCAATTTCCATTTAATGGTAAAAATCACCAAAATATCAGGTAGAAGCCTCCAAAATCTCACTTGACACATAAAATCCAAATAAACATTGATTTGACAATTGGATGGGAACATTCTATTTCCATTTGAAATGTTTTTTTGTCAATTTGATGGCAATTTGTTTTTACATTTGCAGCACATCAATTTATTCTTGAAGAGTTGCAAAAGGGGAATGGGTTGTTAACAATTAAACGTCATTTCTCAAAAATAGGTCAATCACTTTGAACTATTTCTTTCAAATTTTTTTTTTTTCGATTAAGCTTATTTCCTCTTCCACTGTAACAATTCATTGCATTTATTTTGCTTGTTACTATTAGTAATTAGTTAAGTTTGTAGCTTGCAAGTGCAGTAGATATTTGGGTTGTATAGGGTTATCATTAAGCTTGTTTCTATATAGAAGTAAGTCAAAAATAGATGACTTTCCTTTTTCTAAATAAAACTAGAGCCATTATAGGTGGCCCTGTAAATTATATCTATCTATGTCATGTAATATCCAAAATTAGTTCTTTCAATATTGCATGTTTCATTTACATTTTATTCATCTCAGCTACATTTCTTCAATATATACTATTGTAATTGGGTGTGTGCAAGATCATCATGGAAAAAACAGGCCCTTAAGTGGCAAAAAATTCAAAAAAATAGAGTTAGGCAACTTGCCATAAAAATTTGAATAAGTTATCTATATATTTCAAAAATATGTAAGAATCGAATCTATAGAAAATTGAATGTAGTTTCTAAACTACTAGGTTTATTTATTACTTTTTAAAACCTATTTGGTGAAAATTTGAAATTTTAATGTAGTAGTACTTAAATTTTAGAGAAAAATAAGTAGGTGTTTGTCGATCACCCTAACCACAATAAAATGATAATAATTTTTTACAAGATTTTAGATATAAGTAGAGGACTCATGTCCAGATGTGATACCTATTTTTTGTAATTTTTTTCCAAGTAAATAATTAATTATGAATTTTTTATTACAACTTTTTAAAAATATAAAACTTGTATGTCTGACCACCTTAAATTGGTCAAAACTTAAGGAAATTCATTTTTTTTTAATCCTATAGTACGCAAAGCATAGAATGTAACACATGTTTTAGATTAAAAAAATGTGATACCGTTTGAAAGCTATAGATGTTTTTCAATCAGCCTATCAATCAAGACTTTAGTCATAATTCAAATAGAAAATGAATAATAATTACTAATTAAATTCAAAGTAAACCATAATTTATATTGGTGGAAAGCTGAGAATCTTCTTTAAAAACCCTTTTTATTTCATCAATTTTCAGTAAAAAAAAAGTTGTCAGCCACATAACCATCATATTGCCACTTTTTGGTCCATCATGATCCTGCACATACCCAATTGCATTCATTTTTTCATTTTATATGTAGATTTATAAAGAAATACAAATTTCTTGTATTAGACCATGTCTTTTTCTCATTAATATTAGTAATCATGCCTCCTATTTTGAATTACAGATGATGGACACTAGAAATGAAAAAATTCAAACTAAACCCCATCAAATAGAACTTCAAAGAATACAAATTCGTAAAAGAAGTCGAGAGTACTATTCTCATCATAAAGAGGAAATTAGTACTCGCTGTCACCTACAAAACATACAAAAACAAAGAAAAAATGAAACAAATACTACACCATCAATGAACAACAACAGTAACTTCATGACCACATCAAATTTTTTTTGACACAAAATAGATGCCCTATCAAATTTACAAACATGCACTATATTTAAGGAACACTACCCTGGCATGAACGTTCATTCATCAAATGATAATTGTATTTGTAAACAATGTTTCAATGAGAAAGGCATTCATCTATTTTCATCACTTAATAATATGGACCCAGGGGAACAACCTCCTATGTTACAAAAGCTCACTCAAGTAGAAGAGATGCTCATAGCAAGAGTAAACCCAATATTACAAGTAACCAACGCTCGTGGGGGGCAATATACATACAATGGCCACACAATTAGCTTCCCACATGACATAAAAAGTATTGCAAAAATACTTCCACATAGAATTACAGACCTAGATGTCTTGATAGTTTGAAGATTGCACACATAAGGAAACTATTATGACTGTTATGTAAGTAGGAGTTGTATTATAGATGCATTACAATACAAGATCAAATATGACCCATACTATAGCGATGTTGAAATAAATGCATCCTACTTAGAACAAATCCCTAAAAAAAGTACAAACATTTTAGACATGCTTCACACAATAGAATTTTTCGAAGAAATAGTCATACCAAACAATGAATCTGAAACTAATGATCAACATGATCAAGATGCATTAACATACACATCGTCATTTATGGTAAGCCTACCATAGAGACATCGACATCGTGAGCTAGAAATCATTAAACAAACACTACAAATTGAACAACCAACAAATAACACTATTGATTGGCCTAAAATAAGCTCTTCTCCAATAAATGAATACAATACTAAAGGCATATTTGATATGGCATTTCTGAAACTTTTTCTAGATGGAAAAGCACTAAAAATGCAAGCACGAATTAGAGAAGTACAAATGCATGAATATGCATTACATCTAATGAGATTCCTTGACCAAAGATTTGGAAGGCATCCAAGTTTTTGATATTTTATCTCCAACCAAGTTATGATGTGTCATTGTAGCCAAGGACTTGCAACAATTTTCCTTAAAAAAAATGTAGAAGAAAACATACCAGCCACTATTGAAAACCTTCATACACACTTGAAAAATATTCTTGATGAATAGTTGCTGAGCAACTTATGCATTTCAGATCAACCATGAGAGGGACAAGACCATATTGGAACACGTGTCATTTTGAGCTAACAAATATGATTAACCAAATACGCTCACCCACTCTATTCTTCACATTAAGTGCAACAGATACAAAATGGCCAGATTTACAATGACTACTCTCAAATGACATAAGATTTACAATGCAATCAAATAAAATTCACATAGATAACATAATCAGTAACCCCCATACTACATCCCTATATCTACATCAATGATTCACAATATTTCGTGAAGAGGTCATTGAGAAGCTCCTCCATACAAAAGAATATTGGTATAGGTACGAATGGAAACATAGAGGGACCACACATGTTCATGGATTCCTTTGGCTTGAAAATGCTCTAGAAATGGACAAAATTGATTGGAAGGATAACTTAGAAGTGGAAAGAGCAAGAAAATTCTAACACATATGTCACTGCTTGGAACCCTTGTACTATATCTCATGACAACAACACAACACATCAATCTCCACTTGATGATCCATGTTTGTTAAACACATATGAGATCTTTAGTACAAATCCCTCTGATGACTATAGGGAGCTAATTAATCATGTCCAAATACACACAAAATGGATCGAGGGAACATGCCTATGTAAGAAGGGGGAAAAATTAGAATGTCAATACAAAGGTCCATGGAAAGAACAAATTATCTCTACATTATCATGTGAAAATGATGGTAAAAAAAATATGAACCAACAAGAAATGATGATAGATTAAACATACATAACTGAGAAATGATTTCAATATGGAGAGAAAATATAAATTTCCAACCTGTCATCTCATGAACACCTATTCTCAAATAAATTTCCAATTATGCATCAAAATCAAAGAAAAAATCAGAGAGTTGTGGTAATATGCTTACAAGAATAGCTACAAATCAAAAACCTAAAGACAAAGCTTTAACAGTTTACCAAAAATTCATGACAAAACTTGTGGTTGAATGTGATATTGGAGCACAAAAAACATGTCATATGCTCCAAAAATTGCCCCTAGTAATCTATAACTGATCATTTATGTCATTGAATGTTGGTTGAAAAGTATTCCACTGCTTCACAAGAACAAAAAATGACAAAAAACTACAATCAAGCTGCTTACATTCTTATATGGAACACCCACCACAACTAGAAGCAATAACATTACTTGAATCTGCAAGATCCTTAGACTCCTATTCTTCATGTCGCAAAGGATGTAAATGGAAAGAGAGGAAACAAAAAGCAATCGTCAATGTTTTTCCAAAGTTCTAAACTATTCCAAAGTAGGATTCAAAACATTTTGAAACCTTTTGTTGGAGTGAATTAGTATTATATAAGAGTTTTTGTGACATACAAAATGACATAGGCCTTACTAAAGATACAATAATAACAAATTGGACCCAAATGAATACAAAAACATATGATGTATGGCACATTAATCACACAATTGACATGGAAGAAAATAATGAAGAGGAAGAAGATAGTGGTAATGAGGAAACCGCAACAAATATATTACAATTGAATGAATGTGTATTGTTGTCAAAAATGGGACTTACTAATAATGTCAATATAGATGAGCTCCAAATACTCGGTAGACATGATTTTGATAACAACAATGAATGGGATCAACATAGTGTACACCCAGATTTACATGGGACTGCAATTGACTTGATAAAGATGAATAAAATTTTCACCCAAAATGAAAACATGGCCATTAGCTTTGTGTTATGCCTTGCATAACCACCCCATCTAATTCTAGAACAAAATGGGTTCCCCTTTCTTTTTGGTTTCTTTGCCTCTGTTATTTGCTTTTGCTCTTGAGGTTCTTATGTTTTCTTCCTAAGTTGTCTGCTGGTTATGTTAAATTTTGGTTCTGTTTCAGCTTGAGTTGGTTTTCTTCTTGCTAGAAATTGAATGACATTATCATAGACAATAGTGTATCTTAGGATAATATATCTTATGTGCTTCTGAGGACTATTGGGGACTCTGTTTTGTAAGATAAAATCACACACATGATGATATTTGCCAAGGGAGCTTAGTTGGAATGTATTCCTCAGTCCAGTTGGTCATAATTTTCCTCTAAGAAGAAAGTTGGCAAGACCTTGCAGATGTCTTGCCGACTACCAATGAATTTGGTTAATAGGCATCTATGTTGCCTATCGGCAAGACCTTAGGGATGTCACAATGATCAGAATTCACATGTAGATACCTATCGGCAAGATATCAATCATTGTCCCGGCGACTAAGAGTTTTCCATTGGCATGAAAGTCTCCTTTGGGGAAAAGTATTGATGACTTCCTCATGTCTCACTGACTGCCATGGAATGGGTAAACATTTCAGCAAGAGTTGTGTCTTTGGTGGGTGGTCTTACCGAGCACCTTAAGTCTTTCCGACCACCGATAAGGATGTATCTCAGTGAGAAAATTTTGCGGTGGAGAGATGTCTTGGTGAGTACATTTGGTCTTGCTGACAAAGCACAAGAGGAGGTCCCACCAAAGGTCTGAGCCCGGCGATAATTTTTCCTTTGGCAGTAGGTCTGGCCAAAATGAAAAGGTCTTATCGAAAGGTCAGTCTTCGATATGACAAGAAGGGCTCGGGGAAAGGTCTACCCGATGTGGGATTTTCTTGCCGACATAAAGCAACGTGGCTTTGGAGTAGGGTCTCAGTGAAGGAAGCTTGTCTCCCCGAAATGAAATGGGATCACCAAAGGGTTATTCCCTCCCCATGAGGTCTGACTGATATGTTAAGGTCTCCCCGAAGTGCTCTCGATTCAGAAAAAGGAAGCTTCAGTCGGCATGAAGTCTCACTGACCGAAGGGAGTCTCAGCGACACAGAGTGAATTTAGAATAGGCCCTCACTAAAATGAAGAGTTTGCTGAGATGTATGGGCGAAGCGAAGTGGTCTCGATGAAGGACGACAACGTCGGCAAAAGGTCTACCCGACCATGGAAAGTCTTGCCGACTTGAAGGTCTCGCCGAAACAAGATTGGGCTCGGGGAGAAATGAAGATATCACTATGAGGTTTGGGTGATTATGATGGAGTCTTAGAGAAAGGGAAACGAAGCTCTGAGCCAAAGAAAGAAGACATCGCAATGAGGTCTCACTGACCCGATGGGATCTTGCCGATACAGAATGAGCTCAGGGTGAAAGGTCTGCCTTCGCTATGATGTCCCACTGACGAAGTGAAGTCTCAACGATAAAAAAGGATATCGATATGACTTGCGTGGCTCGATGGAAGGTCTCATCGACTGACACCCGCTATGCCGATAGCTGTTAAGAGGAAAAATTACATCGGGGAGACCTGATTAGTGTCTCACCAATATGTGATTCATTGCGCACCACCTTTGACTTCCTGATAATCCTACATGGCGTATGCCTAACCAATCAGAAGAAGCTAAAGGAATGACCTATTGGCCAATGATCGATTGACTACGACCTTGAAGGAGACCGACATAACACAAACCAGATGGATTCCTTTTGATATCAAAGGGTGATGGATCGGGTTAGGTAATAATGTTTGGATCTGAAGGGAGGCCCGATGATGCTCCAGAAGATGGTCAACATGCAACAGAAGTCTAGAACATGAAGAAGGCCAGAAGAATGAAAAAACTATGAGTCACAAGGACAACTGTAGTGATCACTGGTGAGAGGCAGATCTGTATTAATGGAAAAATGCTTTAGGGAATTCAAGTCAGCCCTTCGAAGGAGTTGAAAGATAGACACAGAGACAGGAGAGTTAATGCTATAATATCAAAAGATCTAAAGGCTTCTCCTGAGGGCAGAAATCTTTCATCAGCATGGACAACGGGGATGCCATTGAATGCAACATTGACTCTCTTTAGAAAGATCTGAGAGCCGAATCTCCTAGAAGCAGATATTTTGTAAACCCTAATGCAGGGGGACAACACATTATTTTTGGTACACTTTGTATATATATGGCATTCTTGTCTCTTTGTAAAGGTTAGAACTTCTAGGGTTAGAAAAAGTTAGAAGAAGTTTTAGAATACATAGGAAAATAGAGGAAAGATAGAGGAGACAGAACGACATCCTGATTCTTTGTAATAGGAGCTTCTTTTGTCTTCTTAATTAGGAATTAGATTCAGCAGAAGCCTGTAATGTATCTTTCAAATTTTCTTAATATCAATGGAAACAATTTGGAGTCATATATTTTCTATACACTGGTGATTGTGCCAGCTTTGTAATTGTTGCTTATTTGTTTCACTAACAATAGAAGCAACCAGATCTTAATCTACTTCAGATTGTGTTTCAGAATGGTGTTTGTCTTAAGTTAATCATTTGGTTTGTGAAGCCTTCAAGGAATGGAATGTTATTTTGGTGTTTTATTTAAAATGGTAACTAGTACTTTTTTGTAGAAATCAACACTATGAATGAATGCAACTGTGTGTTAATCACAAGTTAATTTTGTTCTTCAATTTTAGTTTACAATTCCTTGAAGGATAGCAAGTCTGGTTACGATAGGTGAATTATCATTCTTTCTGTCTTGTTGTGCAGTTTTGCACACACGCCCCACTGAAAGTAGGGACCCTCTTTTTGCTCTAGCTTTTGGTGTCTTTTGGCCCCTTAATTTTATTGATTTCATTGCCTTTGGAGGTCCTTAGATGTTCATCCTGCTTGCCCAAGTGATTTCCCCAGGTTGCACTTTGAAAAAACTAAGTTCTGAGCAAAATCAGGGTTTTTACCCCAATCCAAAATTTTCCGGTCCGTCCGGATTTTCCCGGATTCTGCTCAAAGTTCGGCTCTATGCAAAAATCTGGGTTTTTAGTCCAGTCTGGGATTTTTCGGTCCATCCGGATTTTCCCAGATTCTGCTAAAATTTTGGATCCGAGTGAAGTCCGGGTTTTTGCCTGCGTTCGGGATTTTCCGCCCGACTCAGATTTTTCCGGATTCCGTCTGTTTTCCGGAATGTGCCAAAAGTCGAGAATTTTATGCCGTCCGCGGAAATCCAGTCCACCTGGATTTTTCCAGATTTTCTGCCAGGTTTTGTGCAAATTGAAATACTGGGTTGAATTGATGAATTTGATGATAAATGCTCAACACCCCATGCTTAATTTGATATATGACATGATGTTTCGCGCATTCTTGCTTCGTTTTGATGATCTATTGTTGAAATTTTTGCCTTATTTAGAAAAATCCGCCTGGCCTGAAATTTTTTGGATTCTGGTCTAGAATCCGCCTGACCCGGATTTTCCCAGATTCCTGTCTGCCTGGATTTTCCTAGATGTTGGTCTGGAGTCCGCCTGGCTCAGATTTTTCCGGATTTCCCCTTGGTCCGGTTTCCCGAAATGGAAATTCTTCTGAAAATAATTATTTTTTCCAAAAATGGGAATTTTTTAAAATGATCCTGAAGATGAAAATTTCTTGAGATAGAAATTGAAAATAAAAATTTCCAAAAATGGAAAAAATTCTGAAAATGGAAAGTTTCCTTATAAAAATGTAAGTTTTTCTTAAAGGTCAAAATTTTATTCAAATTTAATTTGAACATGTGGGCTATTAATGATGATATCTGTTTTTCAGGACTAAACAAATATTAAAAGGGGGACTTGCATATGGATTTGTGCCAAAAGAGGGAAATCTGGAAGCATTCAATTTAAATTTTCAAAGTGGGACCTGCCTAAGAATCCGTGCCAAAACTGTCTACAGCTGGAGGACTTTCTGGAAGACACGTGAATCTGACCTTGCTAGAGATCGTGGGCCGACATGGATAATATTCATGCATTTAATGCAAATCTTGTCCTCTTTTAAATTTCTCCTAGGCTGACCTTGTTGTAGTACCGACATTTAATGCGTGCCTTGTTACCAAATTTCTCCTTAGGCCGACCTGTTTTTGAGGCCAGTTATTATTTAATGTAAAATCTAATTAGGCCGACCTGTTTTTGAGGCCAGTTATTATTGTAAAATCTAATTAGGCCGACCTGTTTTGAGGCCAGTTATTATTGTAAAATCTAATTAGGCTGACATGTTTGGGGGGTTCTCTATAAATGACATTTGTGCCTCATTTGTAAGGGGGGAGATTTTAGGAGTTTGACTAGGCCAGAATTTTGCTAAGTTAGAAGGCCAAAATTGGCAAGTAGCTTTCGGAATTAGCTGTAGGAGATGAGAGACTTGAAATTGTTATGTAATGCTGAAGAAGTAATGTAATTGGATTGTTGATTTGGCAAACTTTGTATTTATTTTCAACAGTTTTTATGGTTTCTTGTTCTTGATTCTCAGATGTCAGATGTTAGATGTCAAACGTTAGATGTTAGATGTTAGATTTTAGCTCTTTTACAATGGTGGTGAAATGTTAATTATGTTGATTGATTTCTGGTCCATACTTTTAGCAATTTGCTGATTGTAGATTGCTGTGTAAAGTTAGTCTGGGTCTCACTTCTGTGCTAAGTTCAACTGTGAATGCTTGTTTACATTGTGCCAACAGTTGGGTATGTGAATGAATGTTCAAAGTCTGAAAATCTTTGGATTTCCCTAGAAGATTGCACCATTTCTGTGTAGTTGCAGGTTTTTCCTTGATCAAGCAGAGATCGGTTTTGTTAGGGATCTGTCCATTTGCAGCTTTCATCATTATTGTGATTAATCTTAGGAGTTAGAATAAATAGAATCTCTCTAAACCCTTATATCTTTTGCTATTTATTTTGAATCTGGGTTAGTTTTAAGATTGAAAGCATCACCATATTGTTGCATCTGGTGAAAATTCACTTTCAGCATTGTTCATTTGTAAGGCCCCTCGTGATTACCAACATTTTCACATATTATCTGGAGTTGTTTATGCATTGTCATGACCTGACACCCAAGAGACCTTGGGGTGATTTTTAGTAATTTATTGATTGAAGATTACCTTTCAAGAGAGATAGGATATTGTATTATGTCTGAGTTGTTGCTGTGCAGAAAACACCATCAACATATCACAAAGCTTTGACCCATATTTTTTATATTTATTTAAAACCCCCAGTTAGAGTAGGTTTAAATAGATGCTTGATCTTAGAACAATCCAGAAGCTCACACCAGCAGGCCCCTTGAACATTACTGCTACATTGACCACTGAGGGACATTAGCACAGTTGAGAACCAACTACAAAGACCTTGGGAGCTAAGCCATCCATGTGTTGTCTTTCTCTTTCAAGAGAAACAAAATAGCAGTATTTTGTTTAACTATTGTTGTGCCATTTCAACTGTCAACAGAGGCTGGCACTAGAAGGAGGGCCTAGAAGGGAAAGCTGGATAAAACTGGATTTTTCTCACTAGAAAGGTCCCGTAGAGTCCTTCGATCAGCTGAGAATCCACCACCTTTAATAGAACTCAAGACCCCAATAAGACACAATAGTCATAAGACTGGCTCAACTATCGTACCACCCTTATCAGCTCCGCTCACTCCGCCAGGATTTTCACCAATACCCCAGTGGGTACCTATTAATACATCATCGAATCCATCTCAATTGTCATCATAGCTGGTTCAACCCATACAACAGTTGGCTCAACCACCACCACCCCCACCAATGGCGTTCTTTCAGAATAATCCCTCTCCATTGGGGACTATTCCTAGAGGTTTTCACAATATGCCTAAGAACCCTAAGAAATTCTGCCCCAAGTACATCCATGGCAAATCAAGGAGTGTTGAAGAGCACATACAAGGTTTCAAGGATGCTTGTACCAGAGCTCAGATAGCTCACCATGATGTAGTTTGTAGGTTGTTCCCTTACTCCTTAGGGGACATGGCATACAATTGGTACCTTAATCTTCCTCAAGGTTCCATTCTGACCTGAACACACTTGGAAAATGTTTTCATCAATCAGTTTAGGGTTTATGTGGATCAACTCTTTTATACCACCAATTTGCTACTATCAGGAAAAAGCCATGTGAGTCCTTGCCCTTGTTCAATACTAGGTTCCAACGAATGTATAGGAGATTGCAAGATCCTTATCTAGTCACTGAGAATAGTGCCATTCAAGCTTGCTTTAGAGTTATCGACCCCTTGCTTGGCTTGTTCTTGCAAAGGACTTATCAACCAGCTGATATTGATTCTCTATCGAAAGTCTATTATCTAGCTATCAAGCTGCAGCAACAAATTAGTTCTCAACAAGGAAGCCTGGGAGGAGGTTTCCCTTCAATAGGATATCAGATGCATAGCCCAACCCCTCTATTCAATACTATCCCAGGAATGTCTCCTTCCCATTATGGACCTATGTCTAAATTGCAAACCCAACCACCTGTTCCATTCTTTGATACTAGAACTCCTGATCTCTTTCAGCAATCACAGGTTCCTCAAAGTTCCCATGGTCATCCCAACCAAGTTGGAACACCAAATCATGGTGGTCAGCCACCTGTTACTAAGAGTGTGGAAAGTGAAAAGATAGTTCAACTTACAAATGAGGTAGAAACCTTGAAGAAAACACTATCCCAAATCACAAATGACATGGCTCAGCTTCGATTGAACCCCGCTCAAATCCAAGGTAACTACCCTAATCAAAACAACAACAATTAGGGTAACTATTAGAATCATAACAACTACAACCAAAGGGGTTATCAAGGCAAAAGCTCCTCTAATCAAGGGTATCAAAATCAAAATAGAGGGTATAACCAAAGGCCAAATAACAACAGACAATGGAATATGAGACCCAATAATGGTGGGGTTTCTCATAACTATCAAGCAAACGAGGAGAGATCACATACTGCAAACGTGGCTGACCTCAACTTTATGACCAATTGGTGCAAGCTGCATGATACTGCAACCCATTCGGAGGTGAACTGCCCTGAAATGGAGAAAGTTGTCAAGATAGCATAGGAAGATGCCCAAACGTTCCAAGGGAATCCTCACAAAGAAGGTGGCTCAGTAGATACAATAGTGACTTATGACCTCTTTGAGGAGGAACCTTCATTCCCAAGGCAAGAGGAGAATGAGCCAGAGGAAGATTCATACGATACCCAAGCCTTTCAAACAAAAGGAGGACACTTCCTAAGAAATCAAAGTAAGGGTCCATTCACTACATCAACACCCCCTAATCACATGGTGCCTCCAAATCAAAGTGCTGATAATAACCCTCCTCCACCAAAAGGCCCGCCTGACTTCCATAACAAGGGTAATTCCTTTAGTATTGTCAAAAGTAATGCAAGTTATGATACAAAATTTGATATTGTTTCTGAGATGTAGAAACATAAAACTTCTTTGTCATATTTTGACATCTTAAAGTGGTGCCCTGCCCAAAGGGAGATAGTGCTGAAAGCTTTGGAGCAAGCTGATAAATCAAAAGGAAAGAATAAGATGGCACCTGTTGGGGATGTGAATGTAGCCTTGTACAGAAACAAGGTAGGTACTCCACCATTTCTTTTGAGTTTAAGAATTTGTGGAAAGAACCTACATAATTGTTTATTGGATTCAGGGGCTTCAGGCAATGTTATGACATTTTCCATATGCAAGAAGTTGGGATTGAACCCCATTCAGACAAACAAGAAGGTCATCCAACTTGACAAAACAAAGGTTAATGTAGTGGGGGAATTAAGAAACATACATGTGCAAGTAGGGTCAGACCCTAGGATCCTAACCAACGTAGATATTCAAGTCGTAGACATTCCTAAGACCTATGGTATGCTGCTGAGCAAAGATTTGATGAAAAGTCTAGGGGGATATCTTTCCCTTGACTTTTCACATATGTGGCTACCATGGAGAGGGATTCCTACTCAGATTAGGATTGAAAGTGAGCCTCACCTCAAACATATCATCACTGAATATGATTACCTCAATGAGGTAGCCTATTTTGAAACTGGGATAGGGGTTTACAAAAGAGATGAAATTTTAACATTTTCTGTTCTTGATCCTAAAGAACTGCCAATACGAAAGTTCCCTGATCCTGTGATTAATGAAAACCAACAAGCATTGATCAACAAGCTACAACAGGATCAGCTGGTCTTGGGGAAAGACATCGATTTGCAAAGTCTTCTACTCCTTAATTGGTGCAGGGTGCATTACCAAAATCATTTTGAATTGACTTGCCAACCCTGCATTAGTATTTTAAATCATGTTTCCCAAGGTAGAGAAGCTAGCTCAAGTCACCCTGAGGCTATTGTAGATCACTTCTCATTTGAGGCCAAGGAAGCAATAATGTTAACCAGAGATAGGATACCTTCAAAGGGGGTTCCTTCTCAAATTGAACCTACCCCATGCACATGTCCAAATTAGCATATTGATGTGGAACAACCCCAAGATTTTCCCGACACCCCTGCACTCACAAGTATGTCGAAACCTGATGGATCCATCAAAGATGCAAGTGAATGTTAGAAGGGTAACCTTGGGTCACATAATACATCTGTGCAAGGATTGGGAATTATTCCCGAGGAACCTATTGAACACCCGTTCCCTATATCTGATTCAAAAGACCAAGCAATCCCACCCTTGGCTCATTCTGTCTAAGTGCCCACAATGACCTCAAAAGGATTAACTCCAACTCATGATCAGCTGTGGACCCTCACGTTTGATGGATCTAAATCTAAAATAGGCTGTGGTGTTGGGATTGAACTAACCAACCTAAAAGGGAAAACATTCTTTGCTTCTTACAGGTTGCAATTTGGATGTACTAACAACGTAGCAAACTATGAAGCTCTGGCGCAAGGACTAATGTTTGCACATAAGAAGAAAGTCACATCCTTGATGGTCAAGGGAGATTCAGAAATTGTTATCAAGTAGGTGTGCAGCCAATACACATGTCACAACAGAAGGCTGGCAACTTATAGAAATTGGGTATGGAACCTGATCGAGGACTTTGATGCCTTTGGGATTAGCTTTATCCCTAGAGAAGAAAATCAGGTAGCTAATTTATTGGCTATTGCTGCAAGCACCCTGTAACCTATGCAAGGCTCTAAGCTCAAGAAATTCTTAGTGGAATTAATTTCCACCCCTGCAGTTCCTGATAATATCAAGAACTTTCAAGTCTTTGATGATGATCGACATATTCTTGCTTTCTTAGCAAGGTCAGATGTTTTTGAGGGGAAAATTATTGATGAGTCCAACATAGATCAAGGGGATTGGAACCCTAAGGAATGTGATACAAAAGGGGTCCTCAATTTAAAGAATAATAACATTCCCAAGGGAATGGTGGCCTTGGAAAGAATTTTTGACTCAGACCCAAGGGCTCGAGAGAAGGTATTAGCTGAAGATAAAGGAGGTGAATACAAAATTGTTAACTTAGCTGATTCTGGTCCTGAAAGGAATGTCTACATAGGGAAATCCTGCCCTGAAGCAATCAGAAAAGACATATTGAAGGCACTTAAGAAAGATATTGTTGCAATAGCTTGGGGATATGAAGACCTAAAGACATTTGATGCTACTGTAATGACTCATACTATTCCCTTGAAGCCTGAAGCCAAGCCATTTTGACAAAAACAACGCCCTGTCAACACCTTGATTGAGCCACTGATCCTTAAGGAAGTTCAAAAATTGCTTTCTGCAAGGATAATCTTCCCTGTGCACCATTCAACCTGAGTAGCTAACTTAGTCCCATTTCATAAGTTAAATGGAGAGATCAGGTTATGTGTGGACTTTAGGAATCTGAACAGAGCTTCAGAGAAAGATAACTACCCACTTCCTTCTCTGGATGAAGTATTACAAATCGTCAATGGATCTCAAATGATATCATTCCTAGATAGCTACTCTGGATACAATCAGGTAATGGTTAACTGTGAAGACAGGATGAAGATAGCCTTCACTACAAAGTGGGGAACATTTTCATATAGAAGGATGCCATTCAGTTTGATAAATGCCGGGGCAAATTTTCAACGCGCAATGGACATAGCATTCAAGGATCTAATTGGAAAGTGCATCATCATCTACATGGATGACTTGACAGTATTCTCCAAAGATCAACTGAACCATGCTGTAGACTTGGCCAAGGTTCTGGAATGATGTATCCAGTTTGGCATCTACTTGAATCCTAAAAAAATGTGTGTTCATAGTTTCTAAAGGGAAGCTTTTGGGACATGTAATTTCTAAAAGAGGAATATTAATTGACCCAGATCGAGTTGAGTCCATTCTGAAGATCACCAGGCCATGAAGCAAGAAAGAAATGAGGTCTTTCTTCAGGAAGATCAATTTCATGAGAAAATTTATTACAGGCTTTGCAGAGATTGTAAAACCACTGAATGAGATGATGAAGAAAGACGCCAAGATAGAGTGGACTGACGAAGCAAATGCCACATTTTTACAAATCAAGCGATCCATTTCAGAAGCACCCGTTCTCACCTGCCCTGACTACTTGAGACCATTTTATATCAATTCCTTTGCTTCTAAATATTCCTATGCAGCTGTATTAACTCAGCGACGAGAGGAGGCAGAGGAGAGACCAATTGCTTTCATGAGCTCTCCATTCAAAATTGTTGAAGTTAAGTACCCACCTCTCAAGAAGCAAGCTTTTGCGCTAGTTCGAGCTATCAAGAAGTTCTGACATTACATTCTTCGAAGCCAAATCATCACTATAGTTTCTGACGTTGCTGTGAAGTCTTTACTTATGTAGAGTGAGCTAGGAGAAAGAAGAGGGAAATGGATGGCCATCTTGCAAGAATTCGATCTGGAGATACACCCTATGAAACTAGTTAGAGATACAGGCTTGTCTCAGTCCATGGCGAACGCTGGTGACAACATCGTCTGTTAGCAATACACGACCCAATCTTTCTCTAATGACCCTTGGTATGCTGATACCATTTGCTTTATGCTCAATAACCGGTGTCCAGAGGGAATGAATGCAACTCAAAGGAGAGTGCTAAGAATGAAGAGTTCTCATCATATGCTCAAAGGAGGGTTGCTATACAAGAAGAATTTTGAAGGAGTGTACCTACGATGCCTTGATCAGCAAGAGGCTAAACATGTGATCTCTGAGTTTCATGGGAAACATGGCACAGGTCATGTGTCTAAGGACTCATTGGCACACTAGATCCTTAGATCTAGTTTTTATAGGCTGTGTGTGTTCAAAGATGCCCATCAACATGTGAGAACATGCCACATATGTCAGATTTTTGCATCAAAAGAATGCCATGCAGCCATGCCATTGCAGCCTGTCTATGAGGTAAGGGCATTTGCCCAATGGGCGTTGGATTTTTTTAGGGTAATTAACCCAAACTCTTCTGCAGGGAACAAGTTTATTTTAACTGCTACTGATTATTGCATGAGGTGGACAGAGGCTATACCCTACAAGAACAACACAACAGAGGTAGTGATCAAGTTCCTCACTGAATGCCTCACCACTAGGTTTGGGATACCCTTCTCTCTGGTATGTGACAATGGCTCTGCCTTTTCTTCTGCTGAATTCATTTTGTAGGCTTATGATCAAAAAATTGTCTTAAAGTATTCTTCAAATTATTACCCACAAGGCAATGGAGTTGTAGAATCAACCAACAAGAATCTCTTAGGGGTAATTAAGAAACTGTTAGAAAATAATCCTAGAGACTGGCATACCCAACTGAGATTTACATTATGGGCAGATAGAACTAGGATTAAGGCCACTTTAAAGACTTCACCATTCAAGCTGGTATATGGCCAAGAGCCCGTGTTCCCCATCCATCTGCAAATACCTATCCTTGAGTTCATGCAAAAATTCTACTCTAGTGACAATAGGATAGAAGTAAGATTAGCTGCTTTGTTGAAAATAGAAGAATAGAGAGATGCCGCTTGCAACAATTCTTTAGGCACCAGGCTGTCATCAAATGTTGGTTTGACAAAAGAGCCAAGATCAAAGCTTTTAGGATATCAAAACTTGTGTTGTTATGGGATAAAAGCCAGTGAAAAGAAGGGCAGGCACTAGAAATTCGATAAGCTCTGGCTAGGTCCTTATCAAGTTGCAGAGATCCTAGGGGAAAACGCTTTCAGACTGAGTAGTTTAACTGGAGAACCTATTCCCTTGCCTGTCAATGGGAAGTTTCTTAAGAATTATTTTGAGTCGTAAAGCATGCTATTTTTATGTTCTGCACTTGTTGTTCTTTATGTAAATAATTTATTTGTTTTGTTTCCTGTTTGTAAATAATTCGTTTCGGTGTAAACAGTTTATGTGTTTTCACTTGTAAATAAATTTGTTCTTTATGTAAATAATCTGCTGCTCTTTGTGTAAGCAATTTTATTTCTTGTTTATAAATAATTTGTTGTTGGTTTGTTTTTATTTTCTATCGGTCTTTCTGTTTCCTTTGTTCTTTTGGTTTCTATTTTTTTTGTTCTTTGGGGTTTATCTATTCTTTCCCATCTTAAAATGGTGCCTATTATCTTGGGCATACTGTGGTCATTCAAGGAGAAGTGGTCTAGGGATTTTCAGGTTTGCTGATTGGGTGATTTTGTCCTAAGCTTTTGCCTTATGCCCATTGTCAACAAGAGCTGTGGAAAGTTTTGAAAACAAGGTGAAAAGTAAATAACCTTCATTAGCTCCCCTAAATCTATCACAAATCATTAAGATAATCTCCTCTTGTAATGGTATATTTGTCCTAGGATGATAGTGTTGTAAGATTTGAGTGAAAAATTTGATCTCCCAATTGTTGTTATGAGGTCCATGGTAGTTTTCAACCTAGATCAGATGTCAAACATCTGACATATTGAGAAAGAATTAAATGAAATATCTGAAACTCCAAGAGAAAAAAAGAAAAGAAAAAGGAAAGAATTATCTAAAGAGAAAAAAGGACTCAATGTGAATGGGTGATTCTAGTATCTCTACCGGGGCTATAGATGCTTGGTTGGCAGTAGAGCAATGTTGTGAGAAAACTAGAGGTATCTCCATCAGGGCTATGGACGCTTGACTAGTAGCGGAGCAATGCCTAGGATATCATTGCACAACAGCCAAAGGGAATCAACTCATGTAGCTCAAATCTTGCACATTGTTGTTCGAAAGGTGAAGAAAACTTTAGAAAAGAGTGATGCACAATCAAGCACACACATGGATTTCAGGGGTAGCCAATGATGATTTACATTTGAGATTTTAGCTCAACCTTGGTTGTTATAACTGACCCAACTGGAGTTGTGATGTTCATGAACAAGAGTTCTGGGTAGTTGAATCCTTCAGTTTCATGAAAATGGTTAAACCATTTTCCCAGCCGAGTCACCATTTGTTATGCCTTGCATAACCACCCCATTTAATTCTAGAACAAAATGGGTCCCCCTTTCTTTTTGGTTTCTTTTCCTCTATTATTTTCTTTTGCTCTTGGGGTTCTTCTATTTTCTTCCTAAGTTGTCTGCTGGTTCTATTAAATTTTGGTTCTGTTTCAGCTTGAGTTGGTTTTCTTCTTGCTAGAAATTGAATGACATTATCATAGACAATAGTGTATCTTAGGATAATATATCTTATGTGCTTCTGAGGACTGATGGGGACTCTAAATTTTGCAGGATCAAATCACACACATGATGATATTTTCCAAGGGAGTTCAGTTGGAATGTATTCCTCAGTCCAATTAGACATAATTTTCTTTTAAGAAGAAAGTTGGCAAGACCTTGCAGATGTCTTCCCGACTACCAGTGCATTTGGTTAATAGGTGTGGACATCAAATCTGCAAATGGTCAGAAATATTAACATAATAACATCATGTTTTAGTCATTTCAAACACATTAAATTTAATATCCCTATGAAATACTTAACCATGTTAGAATATGAAAAACTAAATAGAATAAGAATAATTGATTGCAAGCATACACAAACATGATCAAAACTTTATTCCATAGTGGATTGGTGTCACATGTACTAGTGACCCTTTCCCAATCCTTGATCAAAGCTCAAGATGATGAAATGCAAATGGAGATGATGGAATGAAATGGACAAGATCAAATCTCAAATGAAGAGAGTAACCTTGCAAGATTGTTGTGGAGGATTTGATAAGAGATGAAGCCTCTATTTTATAGATTTTCAAGATGCTAAGTGTTGAAGAGAGCCCAATGTGGGACTAAGATCAAGCCAATAAGATAAGGCCACTTGTCAAGTGATGAGTGGTCAATGGATGTGCAAGATTTGGGAAGAGTGCCCATGAGAGGGAAAATTTGAATTCAAATTCAAATTTTCCAATAAATGTTGAGTTTGACTTTGGAAGGGGACATGTAAGAGGCATGTAAGTCCTCATAAATGCTCTGTTGGGTGTACATGTCCACTTGGGGGGAAATTCAAACTTAGAGAATATTCTTCCTTTATGCCAAGTTGAAAATAAGTAATTTCGATAAATCAATTAATTGCAATTTCATGTGCAAGTGGCCAAATCTAGAGAATGCAAGTGGATGAGTATTTAATCAGGGTTAGATTAAATAGATGATGATTATGCTGATTTAATGCTGATTAGATGATTTTGACTTTTAGGACTTAAATACTTGTTTTATTTAAATCAGAAAAGGATGGAAGATGCATGTTTGGGATTTTAATTAAATAAAGGCTGATTTATTTAATTAAACTATGATTGAGCTTTTGATGATAAGAACCTGATTTACTAGGTGAATGGATGTGATGTATTTGATTTATTTATTGAGCAGATGAATATGCATAATGCAAATTTGACGTGTCTACATTTTGCCCCTCTTTGAAGCAATGTACTTGTTGCGTTGGTTCAAAGAATAACTTGCCGTGATCAAAATTTAAAAAATTTCTGATTTTTCAGATGCCCCAGCGGAAAGAAGTACACTGGTACATTGCCCCCTCAAGAGATCGAGCGAAAGATTCGATTTGAGGGTCGATCTCATGATAAAGAGGTTCAAAATGGATGGTTATGGACGATGATGCAAATGAGATGATTTTAAGATGCTTAGAATAACAGATCTATATTATCCTAAACAACTTAAATGATGATGTGATGTGAGATGATATGATATGCCATGATTATGCAATGGATGATTTATGCAGATGCTTAGACTAACAGATCTATATTATGATAATGATATGCCTGTGAGATGATATGCAAAATACCGATGCTTTATGGATGCAAGATGGATGCATGATGGATGTATTGATGATGATGATGTTAGCACAGAAATGAGATGATGACAAGAGGATCCAACAAGTCCATGATTGGTCAAGACTTTATTAGAGATGATGATGATGATAGATAAATGCTGATGATGATGATTCGCTTATCAAGGATTGG
>VDFB02055788.1:90374-121288 GCA_007258455.2 Sequoia sempervirens
TTGACTTGTTTTTGGATTTTGATATGATTTGGATGTTTTTGGATTTTTTGATGTTTTGATGTTTTTGGATTTTTGCATGATTTTGACGATTTTGAGGTGGACATGTGTGACGGTATCAGTGCTATGTTTGGGATTTGGTTTAAAACCAGGCTAAGGTCGATCGATCAGGTCGATGGATTGATGATGATGATAACATTGTTGAGGATACACAACAATGCAATGATGGTGTTATGCAACACAAGGATTTGATGGGATTGATGATGATAACATTGTTGAGGATACACAACAATGCAAGGACTGGATTGATCAAGATTGATAATGATAACATTGTCGAGGATACACGACAATGCAAGGATAGTGTTAAGCAACACAAGGATATCCTGAGATGATGATTTTTTGATTGGATTTGATTGATCATGTTTGATGAAGCTTGGTTTGGAACAAAAGTTTTTGAATGATGTGATGTGACATTGAAGGATGTGTTTAGATGTGACTGATATCGATTGTTTGGATTGATGTTCGATTGAAGATGGAGACTTGATAAAGAACATGTTATTGTCAAAATATGCCATGGGCTAGTGATTCAGATTTTTTGCACACGAGTGCTTTGACCAGTTTGGTTTCATGTTTTCCAATGTTCGGATCGCCACATAAGTAGGAGGATATAGATCAAGATTTATTCTCGAAGCAAGATATGTAAATACCTGCCCCCAATGTCTAGCAATGTATGTAATGCAATGGATGGATGCTTGGATATGTGTGTGGATGGATGGATATGGATAAGCATGCAAGGGATGTCAAGGATTATCTTGCGAGAAGATACAATGTTCAGATAAGGAATGCTCATTGGATAATGCTTCATGGCTCAGATAACACTGCATAGGATGGGATCAATGAAAACGACCCATGTCAAGATGTTTACCATAAGAAAGTGTAAAGCGTGCCCCAAAATGTCATCAAGATCAAGATAACTTGGATGATGGATGCAGACATATGAAAATGGATTGGATCGATGGCTTATGGAAGATGGATGGAATGCTCGATTTATTATGGATGGGATGGATGGAATGCTTGATTTATTATGGATGGGATGAGATGAGATGCTTTCATCTGAACTGGCGCATGTAGATGCTTGATTCCACACATGACGCCTATTTTCCAGGTTTTCATCATGGTCTTGCCCAAAGCGCCACCGTAGTGGTTTTCACTAGAGGACGATTTTTATCTTTACTGTTTTCAATCCTTTTTCTGATTTTTTTGGATTTTTTGCTTTTTTGATTTTTTTTAAATTTTTTTTTTTAAAGATTCATGCTGAACCACCTGGTGGTGTTGAATTAGATGCCCCTGTCATAATGTGCCATCGGTATCCTACACGAAGGAGCTGCTTTGCTAAGATACGTGCACTTGAATACAACTTTTGGGATTCTTGATCTTCTTAACGATACGTTAACTCTATCTTGTGCACACATGTGATAAAGTGCCTTGAGAATCCTTATGATGAAGGGTCGTTGCCAATACTACGGTCAATGTAAGGTGGATATTATGCGTGGAGTGGATGGAGTGTGTTTAGGGATAAGAGATGGATTGGTTGACAGTTTTGGAACCTTTGACTCTCCAAACTTGGGAAGATGAGCAATGATGGGTGGATACGAAAGTGTGCATGGAATTAGGACCAACTGCTTGATATACTTTGTACGTTGCTTGAAAAGCCTGCTTTTTCTTTTGTGGACCTCTTTGATGGATACTTTTCCCTTTTTGATTTTGCCCCATAGTTTCTTTGACTAATGGAGTTTGATAGGGATGATCTTTCTTTGTACTCTTTGGTATCCATTTGTATTTTATTTGTCCATTATGCTTCTCAGCTTCTTTTGCTTTGATGACATTCTTCGTAATTTGATTCAGATATTTCTTTTGATGTTGGTCCCAATTTGTGGATGGGATGATGGGTGGATGAAGATTCATGGCGTGGCTGGTTGTAGTATTGACACTAGTTTCATTATAAAGACTCTTTGTGCTCTCTGTGTTGATGCTTGCTTGAGATGAAGTTGCCCCCAGTATTGTGGAAGTAGTACCTTCATGCTTTGACTCTTCTTGTTCTGAGATGTCTTGTTCAGTAAACATGCTCTGACAAATGACCTCAGGGATGTCACAACGATCGGAATTCACATGCAAATACCTATCGGCAAGATATCAATCATTGTCCCAGTGACTAAGAGTTTCCCATCAGCATGAAAGTCTCCTTCGGGGAAAAGTCTCGACAACTTCTTCATGTCTCACCGACTACAGCGGAACGGGTAAACATTTCAGTAAGAGTTGTGTCTTCGGTGCGTGGTCTTACCGAGCGCCTTAAGTCTTTCCGACCACTGATAAGGATGTATCTCGGTGAGAAACTTTTGTGGTGGAGAGATGTCTTGGCAAGTACATTTGGTCTCGCCGACAAAGCATAGGAGGAGGTCCCACCAAAGGTCTGAGCCCAACAATAATTTTGCTTTCAGTAGGAGGTCTGGCCGAAATGAAAAGGTCTTACTGAAAGGTCAGTCTTCAATATGACAAGAAGGGCTCGGGGAAAGGTCTCCTCGATGTGGGATTGTCTTGCCGACATAAAGAAACGTGGCTTCAGAGTAGGGTCTCAACGAAGGGAGCTTGTCTCCCCGAAATAAAATTGGATCACCAAAGGGTTATTCCCTCGCCATGAGGTCTGACCGATATGTTAAGGTCTCCCCGAAGTGCTCTCGATTCAGTAAAAGGAAGCTTTAGTCGGTATGAAGTTTCACCAATCGAAGGGAGTCTCGGTGACATGGAGTGAATTTGGCATAGGCCCTTGCCGAAATGAAGAGTTTGCTGAGATGTTTGGGCAAAGCGAAATGGTCTCGGTGAAGGACGACAGTGTCAGAAAAAAGGTCTCCACGACCACGAAAAGTCTTGCCAACTTGAAGGTCTCGTCGAAACAAGATTGGGCTCAGGGAGAAATGAAGATATCGCTGTGAGGTCTGGGTGATTATGACAGAATCTTAGAGAAAGGGAAAAGGAGCTCCGAGCGAAAGAAAGAAGACATCGCCATGAGGTCTCACCGACCCGATGGGGTCTTGCCGATATAGAATGAGCTCGGGGTGAAAGGTCTGCCCTCGCTATGATGTCCCGCCGATGAAGTGAAGTCTCAGTGATAAAAAAGGATATCGATATGACTTGCGTGGCTCGATGGAAGGTCTCATCGACTGACACCCACTATTTCGATAGCTATTAAGAGGGGGAGACATGATTAGTGTCTCACCGACATGTGATTCAATGTGCACCACCTTTGACCGCCTGATAATCCTATGTGGCGTATGCCTAACCAATCAGAAGAAGCTAAAGGAATGACCCATTGGCCAATGATCGATTGACTACGACCTTGAAGGAGACTGACATAACACAAACCATATGGATTCCTTCTAATATCAAAGGGCGATGGATCTGCTCAGGTGATAATGTTCAGATCTGAAGGGAGGCCCGATGATGCTCCAGAAGACAGTCAACATGCAACAGAAGTCTAGAACATGAAGAAGTCCAGAAGAATGAAGAAACTATGACTCGCAGGGACAACTGTAGTGACCACTGGTGAGAGGCAGATCAGTATTAATGGCAAAATGCTTTAGGGAATTCAAGGCAGCCCTTCGAAGGAGTTGAAAGATAGACACAGATACATGAGAATTAATGCTGTAATATCAAAATATCTAAAGGCTTCTCCTGAGGGTAGAAATATTTCATCAGCACGAACAGCGGGGATTCCATTGAATGCAACATTGACTCCCTTCAGAAAGATTTGAGAGCCAACTCTCCTAGAAGCAGATATTTTGTAAACCCTAATGTAGGGGGGGATAGTGCATTATTTTTGGTACACTCTGTATATATATGGCATTCTTGCCTCTTTGTAAAGGTTAGAACTTCTAGGGTTAGAAAAAGTTAGAAGTTTTAAAATACATAGGAAAATAGAGGACAAATTCACAAGCCAACCTCAAGGGTTAGAGGACAAATTCCCGCTAGAAATTTAAAATTACTTTGAGTTTTGTGCCAAAAGGTCTAAGTTGCCCCTATTGGCGACTTAGTCCCACTTAAGCAAATTAATTCAGTGTTGGGAATTTTGGGGCATTAAAAGTTGTCCAATGGGAATATTCTCAAAAACACACTTGAAAATGGTCGGGAAGTACATTAAGGGGTCAAATAAAGCATAAGAAAGGTGTAAATAGTGAAATTAAGCCTATAAAAGTGTGAAATCTTATTACAAGACTTTACAACACTTCAAAATAGGATTTAATAAGTGATGAAAAGGTGATTTTTTGGTGAATTATAATGAATAGAGTCTAGAAAAGTGTAGAAATGTTTTACAACACTTCACAAAACCTTCACAAGACATCATAATTTGAATTTTTAGGACCTAATGTGAATTTTTTGATCACATTACATCATTAAACCCATGCAAAATCAAGCCAAAGTCC
Source organism: Sequoia sempervirens (assembly GCA_007258455.2). NCBI lineage: Eukaryota > Viridiplantae > Streptophyta > Pinopsida > Cupressales > Cupressaceae > Sequoia > Sequoia sempervirens. The sequence continues at coordinate 94,850 of VDFB02055788.1, forward strand.
ATTAGAAAGACTGAAGTGAGCGTAAAAATGTCAACTATACATTTTTTGGTGACAGTATTCATCACTCCTTTGTTGATTGTCATACACCAACACTGAATCTTTTATAGTCTGAGATGTGCCTTTGAGTGATGAACATGGAATAAAAATCTTTCCCTACCTTTTAGAGGCCTACAAGTTACAACCCATGCTAACTTGTCTTATCCTTTATTTTAATATTCTCTTCACCTCTTCATACAGTGTCTTATCTTCATTAACTCAATATCACCATAGGTCTATAAACTACTGGTGAATTAGTCTTATGGTATAATTACTATGCATGTGACAATGTTTCATATCTATCTTGCAAAGATTTTGTATCTCATCAACTTTGTAACTAGAGCCTCTTTCTCATTGATTATATTCCCCAATGTATCATCTTTGAACTTGTTTAAGATAGAAATCTCCTCACTCAAGTGTTCGTCCTCCTTTAATCTTTGATGAAAAACCACTCCTTTCCTAATAGAAGCCCACACACTGGGCTTTTAATGACTTGATTTTGGTATTGCAATTGGGTTTTCTCATTCTAAATTTTTGTGTGAAGATTATCTTTTGAATGGACTATATGATTGTTCATATATAGTTCATGGCTTGATTGTTATTTTAATCATGTCTCATAATCACATTGTGGAAGTGATTCATGGAACACAAACAATGCCACTGTCCCTTTGAAACTGTTACTAAACTATTCACATGTAATTTTTTTATTTATGAAAGACATTCATTTGTAACTTCCTAGGCTAAATGATGCATTTGTTCTATTTACCATCATTTTGGAGTACAAAAACATGCCTTTTTTGATTCCTTTTTGTTTTAACACCATTGATATTATCATATATCCATTACCTCTCTAGATATATCAAGGACACTTTTGAACACTTAACTATAGATCCCTTAGTATAATGCAACTACATACTATTCAAACATCAGAAGGAAATTATTCACACCACCCTTTGTTTAGTTTGTTTCACATGATCATAGATAGGCAAGTGGTAGGTTTAAATACTATCCTCTTCATGTTTATCACCCTTTTTGTCTATTTTGTTCACCTCATGAACATTGTCATCTCATGGAATGAGAATAAGATGCTTTTCCAACCATCATTTTAAAAAATTATGGCACATGTAGCTACACCAACTTCCATCATTTTTGAAAACTCCTAGACTACAGGGCCACTCAAGACCATAATTGGTAATAGAATGGGGCTAAATGTCGATCCATCTTATTACTACTATCTAATCTCTCATCACCATTCCATCGTATGGAGGATGGGGAATCATATTATCATTTCTAAGAAATTTATTTTTATAGAGAGAATAGCCTTAGCCTCCAAAGATGGACATGGCTACTCTTTGTAGAAAATGACATGTCAAAGACATCATAACAAGCAAAAAGGCATCATAAAATATAAAAAATCATACAAAATGGTATGTGTAGGGACCTACCAAGACAGGGGGTTGAAATGATGAATGCACTGATGGGATGGAACTTTTTGTGATGAAGACAATGAGTAAATGATGCACTGTCAAGAATGACGATAGTGTTTCCTATATTTTTTGCCATTTGTTCAACGAAGTTGGGTGGGACTTTTATTATCATTTTTTTTTATGTATTCTATGGTTTGTTGTTTTCTACGATGAATAATTTCTTTCAATTGTAGAGTTTGTAGGGAAGAGTTGCAGGGTGATGTGTTAGAAAATATGTGGACCAATTCCAATTTATTTTGGTTTATCGATTGTCTATTATTTTATAATAAAATTGGATAGATGGAGTGCAAGATGTAAAACACTATGTGTTGTGAAATTTTTCTTTTTGATGTCTAGAGTTAAAGGGTGGAGAACATAGAGAGGAGTTACAAGTGGGGGATACAGTAAACAAATGATAATTAGCTAGTAGGGTACTAACAGTGCGAATCAATTAGAATTATGAATACTTTTTGTTTGGAAATGTTGTTCGGGGTATGAGAAAAAATATGGTTCAAGTATTAGGTTGACTCCGAAGTCTACTTGTTTCTTAATATTTGTTTGTTACAAACCATGGATTGAAGTTGTACTTTAAAAAGTACATTGTGTATTTGAATGTGGAAATTGTGATCCTACTCTTTGATTGTTTTAGATATCTTGGTGATATTTTGAAGATCTAGAGTTGAACACAAGTGAAGTTTTTTTTTTAGTTATTGTGATATTATTGTCTATAGTTGATTCCAATCATTGACCATAAAATTATAAAATGTAAAGGAAAACTATCCCAAAGGGTTGTGTGGACATTATTAGATTTCATTTAGTGTGTTTCAAAAGATTAGTATAGAAAATTTCAGGTTGCAATACATAATGTATTTTGCAGCATGCAATTATATTTACTAACATTATGAAAATATATTAGAAGCCAATTGTTTGGAGAAATTTGATTATGATAAATCTAGATGAACCTTCACTTCTTCACAGTTCTAATAGAATGGAAAACTAGTAGATATTAATGGTGATATATTACTAGTGTTAGTGATAGGTTATATTGAAAATTAAACTACTATTGTATAGTTGAATATGTACTTGCTTGTTGTTAGTACAAGTTGGCATGTTTTAGTCACAAGAACATCTAATATAATATTGGTGAATTTGGGAAAAAAATGAATAGTTTGTAGTAGCAATTGACTTCAATTTTCCAATTTAAACTATCACTAACACTTGTATTCCTTGTATATTGTTCATATAGATGAGAAAATTAAATTGAAAAAATAAGGCGAGGTTAATTTTGAACGAGGCTTGGTGATACATCGAGGATAATTTGTATTGAATACAAGTGATTCTAGCTCTCATAGCTTGAATTACAAGTGTTATTGATAGTTTAATTTCTAAATTGAATTTGCATTTTGAAGTTTTGATTTATTTATAAATGAGATGGTTAGAGTAGGGAATGAAATTAATCTATAGTTTATCACTTCTAAAAACAGGTTGCACTATAGGGAAAATGGGAATTCAAACTATTTATCTTAGCTAGGAATGTAGATGATGGATGTAAAAAAATATTCAAATATGCAAATTTTATTAAAGTGTTATACACCTTGAATGGGGGTTGTAACAGTAAAGATTGGTACCTGTAATTATTGTATAATTGTTAGATTTATGTTGAAAGGGGAAATGATAATAATTTTATTGTAGTTTTAAATTCAATGCACCTATGTACGATTTTGACTAATCTCAAGATAGTTGGGTTTGAAAAGATTTTGATTAAGGAATGTGACTATTGTTATTGTGATTAGTTAGTATAAGATATCATACAAAATGTCAAGGATAAGACATCATAACATACAAATGGCAATTTTGCTTCCCAAATTTTGTATTTAGAAATGTTGTTATGTAAACACAATGTATTTTTGAAACAAAAAAAAATGGGGGAGGTAAGCTTCTTTCGTATGGTTTAGGACATATAGCATACCCACTTTCCAATTATTTCATTGAAGGATAACCCTAGAAATCTCAATGCAAAGGAGAAAGAGATCTTGCAATAGTGTTGTCCTAGAGGTTGTTGTAAATTGTATAAGAGTGAATTTGCATCCCCTATGCAAATCCCCTTTTTTCCTTTATCCACCTTAGAAAACCAAGTTTAGAGGCTTAATTCCACCTAAGCCCATTGTTGGAATCCCACTTGGCGCCTATTTTGAGCATCGATGGAGGCGTTTCTATCGGGGATGCCAACGCGGCGCGCAGACATCTACATGGCATGCTTACATCCCTGGAAAATTCCTACGGTTGAACCTGTAGAGGCATTACTCCTCCCATTGCTAGTGAAATTGTAACGCTACCTTCGGCCAACCAACCCGAATATGGCCATTTTCTTCCATTCCTTCTTCAAATTCACCCCTTCAACATTCAATCCAGCTTCTACATAATTTATTCTAAGCTATTAAACACTTCAAGCTTCCATGCTCACACTTTTGCATTCACTTTCTCACTCACTTCAAGCATCCAAGCATTCCATTGTAAAAAATCCTTACTGCATCACTTCGGTAGAGCACGTTTGGGACCATGCCATTGCAGTAGAGGCTTGAGTTCCTCTCATTTCTCCCCCAAGAATCCTTGAGTGCTCTTGGTGGAGGTGGTAAGCTTCCCTCTCCTCTCCTCTATCACTTGGTTGAGTAGCATAATACTGCTTTGTAGTGTTTGTATTCTTTTTACTATCCTGTTTCTTTATCTCATTTCCTTGGCTGTTCGTGGAGGTGGAAACACCTAAACAAGGGTTTGACTAAGGTAGGCCCCTATACAGCCACCCAACATTTTCCCTCTTTCTATATGTAGGTGTGCATGCTTCTAGGAAGATCAGCTGGCGAATGAATTCCTTGGTGAGATCCTCCATGCTTTCTTCACTCTTGCTTATCTACTTTATAATATTAGGGAATACTTTATTTATCTACTTGTGTCATTCTGGCCCTTTAGCTAGTCAACTAGACCATTAGCTTGCTTTCCTTAGTTTGACAGTGTCTTTACTATTGTCTGGTCATATGGACACCAACGCACTTTAGAGACGCCAACACACTTTAGAGACAGCAGCGTGCCATGCTGTCATCCAGAGACCGCGCTTCCATCCTCAGATAAAGAGCTCCCAGAGGCATAGTTTTAGACTTGGAAACTAGCTCACCTAGCCCCACTTTGAAACTCAGGATTACAGAGTGGTTTCATGACTTTATAGTCCTCATCATTCTCATCCTCATACCCTAAACATTGCACTTAGCTGATGTAAGTTAGGGCAGCCTCTTGCATCTTGACCCTCCATGACCTAGGGTCTTGCACGTGGTGGTCCCCCTCTCTTACATTTTTGATGAACCCAACATGAACCATTTTGGTTCCATTCTTGCGATATTGACAATTCCTTTCCTCTTACTCTAGGAGTGTTGTAGGTGTGAGTGTTGTAAGGCTGTCACCTTGCAACCCAACCTGTAACCCCTAGTTAGCATAGTTGGAAGGTTCCAAAGGTATTGCATGATGAAACCTTAATTGGGTCACTGTCTTATCTGACAACCTTTAGGGACTCTGTGAAAGCATTGTCTAGTGTGTGTAATTGCCTCCTTCCTGCATCAACCCATCCTCTCTACGCAACTTGTGGATAGTGGTACTAGAATAACCTTTACTTCACATGACCTACCAACGGGTTTTAACAAGGAACCATCTCCTCTTTACATTCCTGCATGGATCAATGGAAACATTGTAGTAGGTGCTCTCATTGATTCGACATCACAAGTAAACATAATAACAAAGTAGATTATGCTAATAAACATTTTGCACAAGGATGGATATGATGCTCCTATGAGTTTCATCCACACACATGACAAAATTTTTGTACCCCCTTTGGGTAGTATTGTCCTATCCATCCTAGTTGGACCTAAGTCCATGAAACTGCTATTCGATGTCATTTCTGGATCTGAACTCCTTAGGGTGAAATTGGGTATCCCTTGGTTGGTGGTGATGAATGCGGTACCCTCCATTGTGTATACATTTTTAAAATTTATCCATAGAGGCTCTATGCACATAATCCATGACATTGGTTATAGACCACCGATTGCACGTGGTAGCTATTCCATGGATCACCTGTGGCCTACGTCTATGGGTCCTCTCTTGCCTAGGACAAACCTTTTGTAGAAAACATATCAGAACTATAAGAAAGGGTACCTGAGGCCGAAAGTGAGATACCCTCCCTCGCCTTATGCTATCTCACATAGGACTTGCTTGAAGGCTAACAGGGATGCTGCTAAGGCTCAAAAGAAGAAGAGAAGTGACCTTGTGATCCTTCTTCTTCCTCTTCTACTACCCAGTCTGACACTTCTTCCCACTCAACTATGTTACCATTAGGTTCTACTCCTCATTTGCAGGAGAACCCTTTAGTTCCTGCTTGGTGGAAGCCTAAGCGTCTTGCATTCGAGCTTCCTGTTCTACCGATGGAACCTAGACCCATTCGGTATGATAGGAAGAAGGTCTCTCATGGAGAGTCCTCTTTGTCAAGACCTCCGCGGCCTCCTACCACTCCTGCTCCTAAGGCAGTAAGTGGAAAGAGGCCTAATGCCGAGGCTCTCAAGTTGATTCCTCCTTTCACTCCTTAGCCTATTCCTCTACTTGAAATGACCATAGTGGATGTTCCTATGGTTGAGCAGGAACCTCTTGTCCCTTCACAAACTCTGGCCTCTAACTCCAAGAGCTATAGAAAATGTCTTGCACGTGAATGCAAGCTCTAGCGAAAGGCTCTCCTGGCTGAGTAGGCCACCTCACAACAGAAAGAGGAAGGAACAACCACTCCTACTTCAAGACCTCTTGCAGTGTCTTCTTCCTCCTTTCCTTCTACTTCTTTGCAATCTATTCTTGTAGCACTCCCGACTTCTATTATGAGTATGAATGCACCTAACCCTAAATGGGTGCAGGTGTTCATCGCTCCTTCGGTGGAGTCACCTTTACTGATTTCCATTTTGAATATTTAGCTCCCTTCCCAAAGCCCGTGGATATGGTTAATACTTTGATTGTATCTATTACGGTTCTTTCTTCCTCTTCCTCTGCACGCTTGGCTTCATCTATGGAGAGTTCATCTACTCCAACAAAGAAAGAGGTGGAGGGTGATCCTTCTAATGATGGACGTAAGAGGATCCCACCTTCTTCATAAGGTGGCCCTGTGCTGACTTGTTCTATCCTTGTGACAAAACTAGTCCTAGCTTCCCTTGAGTTCATCACCACTCCCAAGTCATTCAGTGAGCTTAGTAGTGAACCTAAGACACTGCCTGTCCCACCCACTGAAATTAGGAATGGGGCCCCTATGGGGTGCATGTTTAATTCCATGGATGAGGTCCTGGCCTTGTCGGCAATCTTTGAAAAAATTGTTGACCTTGACTCCACAAGAGCTTAGCGGAGAGGACCTCAAGGGGCCCTCTTGCTTAGCCCTTGTTGCAAGAGGGCCAAATGCTCCTCCTCTTAACATCCCACCATTGTAGACTCATCCTCCTTCCCCTTATGAGGATTTAGATTGGGAATCAGATGACCTCTTGGCCAAGCAATGTTAGGAGGAGGCCCCTTTCTTGATCTTGTGTGTGTGAGTGCATGTCTTGTGATGTGTTCCCCCGTGCTTGTACTATGTGTGCTTGGATGACCCTCGTCACCCCTGTTGGTGCTTGGATATAGCTGTGGTTTTTGTGTCATAAACCTTCTTCTATTTGTATCATCATTCTTCCATGTTTGTGCTTGATTTTCATTAAATTGGAGATGATGCAAAACGTGGGGGGAATTTAGGCTCCCCTTCCATATTGACCTAATTTTTTATTTTTACTTTGTTTTCCATGCATTCTTCCTGATCTGGTTGGGGATTGATGATATTTCACCTTGCATTGCAATTACCTATTATTACATGAACTCAGACATATTTGACCCCGCTAAACTAGATCCCCCTTTGTGTCCTTTGTTTGTATCTTTCTTTTCTTTTTTCTCTTTATATTTCTCTCTTCTTTGCTTGAGTTGTCCCTTCTATGTGTGACAACGCTCTTCTTTAACACTTCATTTTTTTAGAAAATGAATCTTTTCTCAAAAGTCTTCACAAATTTTTTCCTTAGATTCACATTCTCAACACAAAACCCTAACAAAACATGTTTCCTTCATCACGGGTTCATAAAGAAAGGACTTGAATACCTTCCTCTGAAGTGGGAACAACTTTTATTTTCCCCTCACGTGGGGGTATGTCCTTCCTTTTGAATTCCTTGATGAAGTGAAAATATTTTGAAAGGATTCCTTGGTGACAAATTTCTCTAAGAAGAACAACTGCTTTTGAATTGTGTGTCCCTTGAGTGGACCCCCTTCTTCCTCACGGTGGGTTCCCAAGGGATACTTCTTTCAAAGTCTCTATTCTGAATGTAATTCTTTCACATCTAGCCTGGGGGAAACCCGACTAGACTCATTCCATTCACCCTTTCATGCCTAGCTTGGGGGTAGCCTGACTAGACTCATTCCATTCACCCTTTCACGTCTAGCTTGGGGGCAGCCCCACTAGACCTTATCTTTCAAACAACACATCCCTTGAGTGGACCCCTCTCCTTTTGAAGGGTTCTTGAGGGACCCCTTTGAAAGTTTTACTTATTGAGGATTTGTGTGATTGTCCACTTATTTGCCTACACGATCACTTTTGACATGTTCTATTTGTAGGTAGACATGTCACTGCTTCATGACTCTACAGATTCAACTTTCTTGGGTTTCCTCCATGCGAGAGATCTTGGGGGATACCTCCCTGCAAGACATAGAACTTGTAGGGTGCTTTTCTTTGAGCTACCTCCATGCAATAGATCTTGGCCCAAGTGGCTCCCCTACAGGACTGAGAGTCTATAGGGCACTTCTTTGGCTCTTTTTCATGCTTGAGTTCATGGAGAATACTTTCCTTGTAGGACTGAGAGCCTGTAGGGTGCTTCTTTGGGTGTTCTTCATGCTTGAGTTCATCGAGAATACCTTCCCTATGGGACTAAGAGCCCGTAGGGTGCTTCCTTTGGGTATTCTTCATTCTTGAGTTCATAGAGAATACCTTCCCTATGGGACTGAGAGCCTATAGGGTGCTTCCTTTGGGTCTCCTTCATGCTAGAGTTTTTGGGGGATACCTTCCTTGCTGGACTGAGCACTTGTAAGGCACTTACTTCATGGGGCTTCCTTCATGTGAGATATCTTGGGGGTTGCCTCCTTGCAGATTTGCAGGCCTGTAAGATGCTTTGTTTTTCCAACTTCATAGTTCTAAGCAACTATGGAGTCCTTTTCTTTTCCTATACCTTCAAGTTTTCCAAACCGAGTACTACTTCCTTGATGGTTTAGGTATACATTTCTAAGCTTACACTCTTCTTAATCTACTTTACCAAGCACTCATCAGTATTTGTGCTCGCTAAAGTGGGGGAAAAATGTATAAGAGCGAATTTGCATCCACTATGTAAATCCCCTTTTTTCCTTTATCCACCTTAGAAAACCAAGTTTGGATGCTTAATTCCACCTAAGCCCACTATTGGCATCCCACTTGGAACCTGTTTTGAGTGTTGGTGGAGGAACTTCTATTGGAGACGCCCGTGTGGCATGCAGAAATCCATGTGGCGTGCTTACGTCCTTGGAAGATTCTTGCAGTTGAACCTGCAAAGGCATGACTCCTCCCATTGGTAGTGAAGTTATAATTCCCCCTTCAGCCATCTGACCCGAATATGGTCATTTTTTCCATTCCTTCTTTAAATTCACCCCTTCAACATTCAATCCAACTTCTACACAACTTCTTCTAAGCTATTGCACACTTCAAGCTTCCATACTCACACTTTTGCATTCACTTTCTCACTCACTTCAAGCATCCAAGCATTCCATTGTAGCAAAGCCTTACTCCGTCACTTCAGTAGAGCATGTTTGGGACCATGCCATTATAACAGAGGCTTGAGTTCCTCTCATTTCTTCCCTAAGCAACCTTGAGTTCTCTTGGTGGAGGTGGTAATCTTCCCTCTCCTCTCCTCTATCACTTGGTTGAGTAGCATAATACTGCTTTGTAGTGTTTGTATTATTTTTATTATACTATTTCTTTATCTCATTTCCTTGGCTGTCTATGGAGGTGGAAACACCTAAATGGGGGTCTAATTGAGGCAGGCCCCTATACAGTCACCCAACATTTTCCCTCTTTCTATATGTACATGTGCGTGCTTCTAGGAAGATCAGCTGGTGAACAAATCCCTTGGTGAGATCCTCCTTACTTTCTTCACTCTTGATTATCTACTTTATAATATTACATAATACTTTATTTATCTGCTTGTGTCATTTTGACCCTTTAGCTAGTCAACTGGGCCATTAGCTTGCTTTCCTTAGTTTGACCACGTCTTTACTATTTTCTAGCCATACATATGCCAATGCACTTTAGAGATGCTAGTGGACTGCGCTATCATCCAGATACCGCGCTTTCATCCTCTAATAGAGAGCTGCCAAAGGTGTAGTGTTAAAATTGGAAACCAACTTTCCTAGCCCCATTTTGAAACTTAGGATTGTAGAGTGGTTGTGGGACTTTATAGTCCTCATCATTCTCATCCTCATACCCTAAACATTGCACTTAATTGAGGTAAGTTAGGGCAACCTCTCACATCTTGACCCTCCATGACCTGGGGTCTTGCACGTAGTGATCCCCCTCTCTTACATAAACTAATAAGGGGTTCACCACCAAGTGAGGACTTGGAAAGAAAAATGCAATGCAAGATGTAATACTTAACCCTAATTTAATGCCAACTTTAACTAAATGACCTAACAATGTACGTAAAAATGAATTACAAGTTGTACGATGAAATGTGTGCACTTGGGAATCTGAAGCAGATCTAAAGGAGCTCTGAAATGCTAAAAATATTGGAATTTTGACCTAATACGATTCATACACCAGTTTGGGTGAATTAGTCCCAAGTTAGGGTCCCAAGTTAGGGTTTCTATATAGGAATAGGTTTCTAGAAAAAGGGTATCTGAATATGCAAGAATCTTGAAAAATATATGTAGTGGGACTCATACACCACTTCTAGTGTATCAATCCCATTCTAATTTTTTGGGAATTCAAAGTTCAAATTTGCACTTCAACACCTACTCTTTTCTCCCAAATTGATTTTCGGATCCAAATTTGCGAAAAGACATGCAAAATAGAATATAGACTTGATTTTCTTATGGGGGTTTTCCTCGGTCAAACCCCTAGTTTGGTAATTAAAAATTGATGGAAATAATGAAGTATGCATGTAAATAGGAATATAAACCCTAACCTTAATTTTGTCTAAGATTAGGAAATCTGAAATGCAATGCAACCCTATTCTAATGTACAAGAATAAGATGCATGAATGACATATGAAGATGAATGACTCACTTTGAGAGATCTCTAATCACCCCTAAATGATCCCTAATAATGCTTGTACCTTCCTTAGGCTGAATGTCGATTGATGATGGATGATGGAATCACTTAGGAAACAAGTCATTAGGCTTGGCTTGATGACTAGTTGCATCTCCCCAACCTAGAATCCATTATGATTCACCATAGACAACCATGATCAACCATTGAAAATGCTAGATCTTGAATGAAAGTGAGCTTGAAGACCTACAAAAACACTTTAATGCTACTCCAAGACTTCAAATTTGCTTGCTTTTGAAACTTGAATGCTCTTGTGAAAGAATGCTTGAGGACTTTGAATGCTTGGATCTTGAAATTTCTCTTGAAAATGCTTGCTTAGATGAAAAAATGACTTAGAAGCTTGTTTATATAGGAATTAACACCTAATTTACCATTATTTAGATCTCAAAAGCTGACATCAACCAAAAATTTGAATTAAAAAGGTGATTTTCCTGCTCAAACCCTAAAAAGCCCTAAATGGGACTCATATGCGAGCCCTAGCATATGGGCCCCACCTAGGGGGACTCATATGCCCAAGGTGGCATATGAGTCTCACCCTAGAATTTTGGTGTGGGTTTTGGAATTTTTGATGTTTTTTATGTTTTTGTCAAGTTTTCAACTAAAACAAGCCTTGGGATCCAAAATAATGGGTCTTAGGGGACTATTAATGATGATTTAAAGGGTAATTAATGCAAGGGTACCAAAATAGGTCCAAATTAGGCCAAGACTTGTACTATCTCCAAGAAGAGAGTACAATTTCCATTGCCACAATTTTGTAATGAAGAAACCTATATGCAAACATGTGAAACTTTCTACTTGCTATGGCAACGACTATTCTCCATAGAAAAGTGAATGCCTAAGGCATCATAATGTAGAAGTCAACATACCAAGCATCATAAGAGAGAAAACCTAATAATAATAGCATAACAAAAAATGACACCATATTATATATAGAAATGACCATACCAAAATTTGGTTTTGAAAGTGTAATGTCATAAAATTGTATGGTAGGGATAATTTCACATTTGCACATTTGGTCCTGCATTTATTGCTCTTAAACACAATTATGGTCCAAGAACCTTATGGGTCAAAATTTTGTGATTTTGACACTGTGCAAGGACCAAAAATCAAGCAACAACAGTCTACCACCTCATTTCCCAAAAAGTGATGAGTCAGATGCCTATGTGGTGTGCTAACATCCACGCAACGCGCTAGCATTCTCCCACTTTTCTGTGTTTGAAATATGGAATCTCAAAATATTGACTCACAACAGTGTCCTTGCAGTCATATTTTCACATGTAATAGCTCCTCCCACCTCATGCAACAACAAAACTCTCTTTTCTCTCATTTTGAGGGTTCTCTCTCATTCTAACACTTGAATCTTTTAATCTCACTCTATTATTTTCCTCTTGCTCTCTTGATCTTGCTTATATAGCGAAGCTCTGTTGGACTAAGGTCCCTCAAACAACCAAAGCTCTGTTGCAAGCACTCAATAGTGCATTCGTGCAGTCAAGAGGGGGCCACAGACTATTGGTAATGCTCTCTTGATTCTTGTCTATTTGTGAATAGATATTTTGTTCATTGGATATCTTGTGATACAGGTTGTCCTCGTTGAGCAAGGATTGCTTTTATCACTTTCTACTTGTTTACTTTGTCTAATTTTTCTATCTATTTGGCTATTTGTAGAGGTGGGAACACCAAAGTGGGGGTTTGATTGTGGCAAGCCCCAAAACAGCCCCAACATTTTTCCTTGATCATCTTGTATTTTAGTTGTCTGAGTGAAGTTTGGGGGAAGAACTCATACACATGACTTGTTGTAAATTTCTCCTTTGTTCTTGTTCGTGCTTTTAAGCTTTTATTGCTTTTTGCTACTCTACTTTTTTGAACAAACCTCAGATCTAAACATGTTAGTAGAATACATGTATTTATGTTATGTGGTTTAACTCTATATCTATATAGGACACCAACATGTCACTCGAACTCCAGCGCACCACACTAGTGTCTTGAACCCATGTTGTCCTTTTCCTGAGAGTTATTCCTCTTGTAATAGAGATCTACTGATTCTACTCTTTTAGTCTTTGAAGTAGTTTGTCTATAGTATATTTTTGATATTTCATTCTTTGTAATTTCTTCATTCAGTTCCCTAACCTGATTTAGCTAAAGCTTGAGGTAGTTTAGGGTAGTTCTCTCCTTGTGATTCTCTTGAGAATGAAGAGACTTGTGAGGAGCGAATCCCTCTTCTCTACATTTTGGTGAACCTAGTGTGAACCATGTTAGATATTTTTATGCAAAGTTTTAATGTTTATGATAATTCTTTCTCTAAGGAATATTTTTATATGTTGGACGATGCTCTAGAAAATTTCTTAGAATCATCTTCCTTTTTATGTAGATCTTTTGAGAAAACTTATTCTTCACAAATATCTACTTCTTCTTCACCATACGAGAATTTAGTGAATGTTGTTGTAGTCTTTGTGGCTTCCTTGAGGCCTAAGAGACCCATTTTTTAATTGACTCCAACTAGCCCTTCTCCTAAGAAGATTCATTCTAGTTTTTGCGTCCTGTATTATAATGACTCGATAGATTTATACACAAGGTTTGTATGAGCGACAAACTCCACTTCTTATAATGTCTTAGGGCACACATACAATGATAGAAGGAATCAACAAAACTTGAATCAACAACCTTCTATTCCTACACTTCAACCTACTCAAGTTCCTACTTCTTTACCACCTTCTCAACCAAATCTTCCTTCAGCTCCTAACCCCATAACTAAAGCACTTGGAGATTGATCTTTTTGAGCAACTTCATGTTACTCCAGCTAAGATTTCTCTTGAGGATTTGCTTTAGATTGCTCCAATTTACCAAGGTATGCTTCAAGAATTCTTACAAAAGATCCTCTTTCCTGCCTCTGCTAGGTCAATAGATGTTAATGCATTGATGGATCATATTCAATCAGATTCATTGAATATTATGTTCTATCCATAGGAACTTCTGCCCCCAGATGTGTAGATGTAAGTAAACCCATAGTTAACATTAACAAAATTGGTATCAGATGCACCCTCATAGACACTGGTTCAACTCTCAATGTTTGTTGTATGGATCTACTACCTAAGATTAATATTGATTCTTCTTTTTTAGCTACTTCTTTATACATTTATGGATTTGATAATGTTGGTCGACAATCCCTAAGCATGATAATCATGCCTTTGTGGCTAGGACCCATTACCTTACCCACTTTGGTGTATGTGATGCCTAGTCCCTTACCGTGTAACCTTTTACTAAGAAGACCTTGGATTCATTCTATTGAGCTATGACTTCTACTCTACATCGTTCTCTAAATTTTGTAGCTAATAATCAAGTGGTCACAATTAAGGTTGATCCTAAAGTTTTCCACCTTTGTGAGTTGGTAGTTGTTGGTCAAGCCTCAGTTGTGTCCACTATCAAGAAAATTCTTTCATTGCTAACCTTGGATGCACTGACATGCTCTTCAATGGTGTTGTCTATAGAGATTTCCCCCAAAGTGAATGTCCCTAAAGAGGAATAACCCAAAGCAGAAAGTCCTAAGTCTTCCTCATCTACTTCTTCTTCTGAATAAAATGCATGTCTTGGTGATGATTGGGGATCCTTGGACTTATTTGAATTCTTCATCGGAGAATACAAAGTGAATCCCATCCACCTCAATCTTCCAATGAATTTGAACACCTCTACTAAGAAAGTTAACCAATCTCCCATTGAGAATGAAATTTGTGATCCTATCTAGGAATGTAATTGTTCCCCTACTAAGGAGGATAATCAAAGTTTTGTTAAAGAGGTTAATGTTTGTAATCCTAATAAGAAGGATGGTTGTGGTTTCGTAGACATGTTTGACACTCATTGGTGGAATGACACTCTATGTGGAACCACCTCCTTTTGAGGCTTTACAAACATGTTATGGCCCTGTATACAGGCTTGTTTCTAAGTATGGCTACAGGCATAAAGGTTTTGGGAATATTGAACAAGGAATTAAGATCCTCATCCAATTCAAGCCTCGTAACTGTAACTTGGTAGGTAAAAGCACAAAGTTGTGCCACACTTTCAGCCAACTTATCAACACAACTAAATTTAAGTATTTCTAACTAAAAATCAATTTTGGTCAAACATATCATCTAGTAAGATTCATTCTAGCTAAGTTATTTACTTCCACAACTTTTTTGACTAAAATTGTTGTCTAAAAATATATGGAGCACCACTTTGAGTCCAATTTACCAAAAAAATAAAATTATTTGAAAAACTTGAAGTTTCAATAACTCATGCTAATGTAAATAACATTTTTTTAATAATATGAAAAATACCCTTTTGTAGATCCATAAGTGTAATTTTCAAAAATATATTTATTTTAATATTTTAACAATTATATATATATATATATATATATATATATATATATATATATATATATATATTTGCTAAAAGTAGGTTATCAGTGCAAAATATTAGGTTGATTACTATGCCAAGGAAAAATACTAAAACTTATTTAAAAAATAAAATAAAAATATGATGCACTAGATAAAAGAATAAAATTCAAGATGGTATATATTTTTTTCATTTTAGATAAATATTTAATATTAAAATTGATGTTCAATGAAAACATGTGTTTTTTGATTCACGCACATTTTAATATTTATATAAAAATATATATATTTATCAAAATTGAAAAAAAAATATCCATGCACTAAAATTTCAAGTTATAAATACACAAAAAAAAATTGAAAGAAAAAAAAAAGGTTTAAGTACTATAAAAAGTTTGACGTCCCATGCAACTTCATTTTTTAGCATTTTATCAGCAACTAAATTATAGTGTTAATTTATGAAAAACTAGTTTAAAATATAATTTTTATTTTTTTTAAAAATACAAACATAAAATATACTAGAAAATGCATATTTTACTAGTTTACATCATTTCAAAATTCAAAACATATATGCCACATTTTAGTGATTCAAGTTTAAAAGCTAGATTAGTGTTGGCCATTTACTTTATAAAGTGTGACACAACTTTGTGCTTATACCATACTGGGATGCTCTATTGAACAATCTAGGAAAAATCCATGGTGGAGTTTTAACATGATTTCGGTTGAACCTCTCAACTTTGTTCATCTTGAATTAATAGAGGATAAAATAGAACCTGACAAAGTTCCTCTAGATGTCTTTTCCTTGGAGGAAGTGCTAGAAGAATTCTTAGGTGCATATTCCCACTTTCTTTCCTTTCACCATAAGTAAATTCTCATATCACTTAAATAAACAAGCATACCTTGGAGAATCTATCTTGAATATGAACAAGGAGGCTTGTCTATCTAACATTGACGATGGTGTCCCAATACCTCATCCTAAAGACCATAGTCCTCTCCTTAGGGAGGATACTACTAAAGTCCTCATGGATTCTAAATCCTCTTAAAAGGTGATTAAGATTGGAAAATGCCTCTCTTTGAAAGAAGCTAAAGAGCATGTTGATCTATTACATTCTCATCTTGATATCTTCGCTTGGTCATATGATGACATGTCTAATATTAACGAGTTCATAGTGGTCCACAATATCGTCTTATGTCCCGATGCTAAGCCTATTAAGCAAAAAATATGAAAGATCAATCCCAAGGTGGCCTGATTGGTTAAGATCAAGATAGAGAAGTTGTTAAAAGAAGGCTTTGTCTATCCTATTGACTATTCACCCCAGGTGGATTTTGAATATTTTTGTCGTTAGTAAACATGATGACCATATTTGCATTTGCATTGAATTTCATGACCTTAATAATGATTCTCTTACAGATGATTTTCCATTGCCTAATATCTATATGACTGATGATTGTAGACTCGACTGTAGGCCATGCCTTGTTGGATATTCTCTTGCACCAAAATACCCTCACAAGTAGGAGAGATATTGGGAGAGGGATTAATGAAAAATAACAAAAGATGAGAGAGGAACTCATTTTCACATGCCTGTAATAAAAATTCTTTGACTTGCCTAACAAAATCTAACAATAGAATATGAATTATATTAACACAAGATTTTTGCAATGATTCACTATCGTATGTATTATTGATCGAACTAGTGATGCACAACAAAATCAGTCTTGTTTCAAAATAGGAACCAGAGAAAGAACTAGATCTAAACAAATAACACTGACATGGATGTTCACAATTTTTTTTAGCCCAAACTGACTAGACAGGAGCACAATACACCCTAGACCAAGCATGCGTTTTTATATAAAAATTGATTTGGAAATTATCAACTATGTTGAAGGGTCCTATGTTTCAAATGTTTAGGTTTGGAAGTGAAAAAAGTTTTAGGAATGCTCTAAAACCTAATTTTCTATGAGACACATATATGCATGCATTTTTTGATATTTTAGGATAATTGAATATGTTCAAATAATAATTTTCAAAAATTGAATATTGTAATTGATTGGTTTTTCTAAAAAATACAAAAAAGCAATGCTTTTGGTCTTTTGAAATGGAAATACTATGTAAAATTTTCACTTTTTCTATGTTTTCCACTAAAATATGCATGCATAAATGAAAAAATAATATTACGATTGAATTTCTTAATGAAAATGACTTAGATCTAAGACCTAACAAGGAAAATTTTGATATGAAATTATACAATTTAAATCAAATTATTTACAATTTTTCCCTTTTTTATTTTGATGAAAAGATAATGCAAGTGCATAGTTTTGAAAATGAAATAAATACAAAATTTCAACAAGATCTTCAAAGAACCTAGGTTTAAAATCCAATTTTTAGATGTTATGCAATGAAAAATCAAAAAAATTAAAAGTGCAGGATACGTCAGGTTCACCAAAATGTTGAGTAGGAAAAGTAATCCTAGATCCAATTAGGATAACTAATATTATCTCGTTTTCACTTGACTCAACATTCAACATAAATTAACTAGGGTTTTGATGATTAGCTTGCTCCCACAATGGAGAGCCAATCCCCTAGTGTTTATGTTTTTTTTTTAGTTGTGTTGCAATAAATTTGATTTGTGTTTTGACAAGCCTATTTGACATATAACCCTAGATATAGAAAATGTAATTTAATAGACAAACAAAATTGGAAAGTTACAGAACTATCTTGGATATGAGATTTGATAACAATGAGGATTTTGCACTACAAATTTAGGCCTAAATTGGCTTGTCTAGGGTGTGGTGTGCCTCAGAATGGAATCATCTTTCCTTGGATCTAAATTTTTTGAGATGTTGAGGGTGATCCCATAGTAGTGGTTTATAATTTTTGGCCAAACTGGACACTGAAATTATTATTTTTAACTAAATCTTCACATTCGGACACCTATAGCGGCTAAACTGTGAGGAATTTGAAGATGGTGCAAACTAGAGTCTCATCAAATTTTGTCTATAGATTCTAAAAATATTTTTTTCAAAATTTTTGGAATCAAATTGCACTTCTTTTTCCATCTCCCATGAAAATTGATTTTTTCAGAAAACAACATTTTTAAAAAAGTGGCCTTTAGGTGATAACGCATAACTTTTTTCATGAGAAGGATAAAATTCTAATTCTTTCAAATTTAGATTTGTAACTTTGATATCTAGTGCTTCCACTTGGTTGAGATAGTTTTTATTGAATATTTTTCCTTAATCAAGTTTCAAAGTCAAACAAATTACAATTTGAACATCGTGACCATTATAGCATAAATTTTTTTTTATATTTCAAAATTTAATTTAATTTTTTTTGTTGGATCAAGGACTTCAATATCTGGTGCACTCATATTTTCAAATTTTTTTTTAATAATCTTCTATTTTCCACATGTGAAGAACAAAGAAATTCATTTTCGATGAAAACCTATGTTTAATAAAACTTAAAAATAAATACATAACAAAACCAAAACATATTAAAATTGTATTCATTGGATAGCTTGTTCGAGGGAATACCATAATCATTTGAAATAAATTTTAAATGAATTCATTTGATCCCCCAAAAGCTAAATCAAAAGTGATTTTTAATCAGCATTTTGATATGTGTAAAGGAGATGCATTTATAGGTATGGTTTAAAACTAGTGAGGTTCTATCCAAGGGGGTTTGATCTAAGGTGATTTGATCAAACCCTCTTCAATTGGAATCCTTAAAATGGAATTTTCTAAGGCTTAAATCATTATATTTTCTAAAAATATATGATTTCAGCTAAAATCCGTTCCTTTCAGGAATTGTAAACCACTATTATGATAGCACCCTTGATTAGGATTTGCACTCTACTTCTTTGGACTATCTCTAGCTGAAACCTCTACATCTGACTGCACACATGAAAATGTAGGAGAAAGTTGTGCTATATAGGGGGTTTCCTAAGTCAAACCCCATGTCGATATTCCTACCTCCACAATAATAATTGATAATGATTAAGAGAGCATGCCCTAGGTCAAGTATAGGCCAAAACAACAATAACTGATTGAAGTTGATAAATGATAAATGATAGTCTTACCTTGATGTGAAAACCCTTGATGAATGGATGTGACATGTAAGTTGCCACAACAACTTGACTAACAAATGCCTTGAATGCTTGATGGACCTATAAAATATCAGCTCATAATATAATGGATTGTTGCAACTAGCATGTAGAGGATAACTCAATATGTCTTCATGATTTGACATGATTGATCATGTTAGCTCCTTGAACATAATTTCTTCCTTCAAATCTTGATGACTTGCAAGCTTGAAATTGATTAATGAAAGTATTTTAATAATGCTACTAAAATGCTTCATAATTCTCCTGACTACCCTTGACTGATTTTATGATACTTGATTTTCTCAATTGAACTGCTTAGATTAAAATGGTGAAATACCTTGTATTTATATGCAACTATTTTAATTTCCTAAAAATCAAATATCGGTGGCCGATAAATGAAATTAAAAAAAAAAAATATTAATAAATTACTAACATTGAAATATTCAAATTTGGAGCCAAAAATGTTGGTCTAGGGTGAAATGTGCCCTCTAGACTAGATTCCTACTTTTTCAAGATGAAAAGTGTTGGGAAAAAATATTAAATACATAATTTGATTTCCCATGTTTGATTTTACAAGAATGCTTATAAAATGTGTAATTAATACATAATTAGGTCCAATCACATAGGGAGGAGCTAAACCTAGTGTGAAAGTGTCAAGGGTGACAATTTTCATTGCTACACTACAAAATATCTAAACCACACTACCAACTAAGTGAAAAAGAGTCAACTAAATTAAACAAATAAAGGATTTGGGGTTGAGGGTAAATATCCAATTAACAATTCTATCAAAGCTTCTCCATGAAATATAACAAGTCATTCCAACACTTATAAAGCTAGCTACTCTAAGAATGATAGATAGAGATAATATGTCTAGAGCTTTCAACAATGACATAATTGATAGAGCAACAAATTCCTAGGAAAACCAATTTCACAGAGACCTTCAAAAAAGAGAGAAGCAAGGCTATTTTACCGAAGAGGTATGCATTGAGAACTGGATGATTTTACATAATGTATAAATTTCCTTAAAAAGGAAAGAAAAATAGGTAATGGGTGTAAAAATGACCACACAGGAAAAAACCACCAGATTAATTAAATGTACTATTAAACTATAATGCAAACCTAAGTAAACTTAAGTGTAAATATGCTATTTAGTCTAACACCCCCCCTTAAGTGAAACTTAGGGAGAATTAAGATGAAAAATGCAGTATGGGTCCTGACTACACAACCATTTTAAGTAACCATTTACAATACATAAAAATATCTCACAAGTGGAGAAAAGGAGAAAAGCCCTATGGGAAAAAATCCCTCTCCAAAAGAGAGAAAAGAAAAAAATAAAAAATGATGCATGGATGGAGGAATCAATCATACCCCCCAAGTACTACATATATCATGTATATATAATCAATGCCCTCCCATAAGAGGGAAAGTAGGAGATGTCATATCCCCCCCATAATGAAGAACCTCCATTGTTGATGAAAGATTCCTGAAGATAGAAGATGATCTAGTGCCTGCAAGCAAAACCTCTTCCCTTAGAAAGAAACAAGTCCACCAGATGATGAAGAAGCCACTCCATATCTGACTGAAGAGAGAAAGGAAATATTCAAATAGAATAATCCATCATATAATCATGATCAAATATAACCAAGAAATGTGATGAATCAAATGAAGGTGAAGGATCAACAATGCCAACCTCCACTGCCATGCTGAAATTGTCATCAAAGAGGAGAGAAATCCCCTCAAGTGAATCTCTCAAATCTGCAAGGTGAGTCTCTACAAACAAATCAGAGATGCCTACTAAGTACTCATCCAACAAAACAAGAGCTGAGGGATCAAAGATAGCTTGTTACATGTTGGAAACCTATCCTTTGAAGTAATAGAAACTATATCAACATGAGTCTGAAGTACCCCAAGAAGAAGATGACCAATACTACTATCAACACTAGCCAAGGGTGTACGAGGTACATAGTCATCCTTCTTAACAAAGTGAGAGAAGCTATATAGTTGAGACTCAACATTTCCAACAACAATGAGTTTTCCAGAATTAGCTTCTTTGATAAACACCAAATCGGCTATAAACTCCACAGTCTTAGGGACTTCACCATGTGTTGTCTAGTATATAGACAAATGATTTTTGTACAACTCTGGAATGCACAATACATTCTGAAAGCAGCTATCACCTACATCAATAGTGCCTATCCCCTGAACATCCAACAACTTATTGTTCCCCAACAAAATTTTGGAAGTGTCAGAGGGGTGCAAACCCAAGAAAGGATAGGGTGAAGAACTCATGTGGTGAGATAGACCAGAATCCAACAATCATTTGTCACATCGAGAATCAACTGCAAAAGTGACCAGTGCATGTCCCTTACCCATGTAGTGCTTATCATCTTTATTGTTTACAATTCCTACACTACTAGACTGTGTGGGCTTGGTGGATGGAGTAGATGAAGATGTAGAGGTTGTAGGAGTCACAAAAGATGGCAGTGAGATATTTTTTTTTGGAGAAGGTGGGAGAGATCATCTATCTTCTTTGTGTAACAATGATGCTCATCGTGCCCCTTCTTTTTATAGTATACACAACCGACTTTCTCCTTCTTTGGATTTTCTTCTTGGGTATGTGTAGGATCATGATGGGCCAAAAAGTGGCAATATGATGGGTATGTGTAGGGTATGTGGCTGACGACTTTTTTTACCCAAAATTGATGAAACGAAAAGGGTTTTAAAAGGAGATTATCAGTTTTCTAGCTTTCAAACAATATCACATTTTTTGAATCTAAAACATGTGTCACATTCTATGCTTTGCATACTATAGGATAAAAAATAATAATTTGAATTTCATGAAGTTTGAGCAAGTTAAGGTGGTTAGACATACGAGTTTATATTTTAAAAAGTTGTAATAAAAAAATTATAATTAATTATTTACTTTGAAAAAATTTTAAAATATGCATCACACATGAATATAGGTCCTCATATAAAATCTTATAAAAAATATTATCTGTTTCTTGTATAATTGGTGGTTTAGATGAACACCTACTTCTATTTTTCCACGAAATTTAAGTACTCTTTGCTGAGAGGTCTTTACAATAATGATTCCACTTTTTAGGACATCCTAATTTTCCTGAAATCACATATTTTTAGAAAATACAATGATTTATGACTTTAAGGTTCCATTAAATTATTTAAATTAAGAGGATTGATCAAACATAGATCAAATCCCCTTGGATAGAACCTTGTTAGATTTAAACCATACCTATAATCAAGTCTCCTCTACACCTATAAAAATGCTGATAAAAAACCAATTTTGATTTACCTTTTGGGTGATCAAATGAATTCATTTAAAATTTATGTTTTGTAAGCCTGTAGCCCTTATTATAAGCTTCCTAAAAAGTATAATTTTAAATATGTTTAATTTGATTATTATATTTATTTTTTATTTCTTGTGAATGTAGGATTTTCAATGAACATCAAGTTCTTTATTTCACACATGCGAAAAAATAGAAAAATAGAGAAAAAAAATTCTAAAAATACATATGCACTAGGTATTGATGTCCTTATTCCAAAATAATAATAATTAATTCAAATGAATAAAAAAATTATAAATATTTTCTATCTAGGTGCTTAATTATTGTTTGAAAAATTATTTTAAAAACGCTGTAACGAAAATTATGAAAAATGTATCCCTAGATATTAGTAGAATTTTATATTTCAAAATTAAATTATCCTATCTACAAAAAAAGTTAAGTGGGCGAAGTATCCTTTTTAAAATACTGATTAGTGAAAAAAATAAGTTATTAAAAATTACATAAAATTATTCATAATTATTTTTTATTTTTATTTTTAAAAATGTAATTAAAATCTACACAAAATATATAACAAATAACTAGTTTGATTCATCGTCAAATTCTTAATGGTTTAGTTGCTATAGGTGTAAGAAAGTGAATATCTAGTGAAAAATCTTGATTTTAATGTCAAGTTTGGCCAGCTTCTGTATTTATTGTGGGATGCCACGCATTGAAATTTCAAATTTCAGCAAATAGATTTTTTTTTGGTCGACCTAGTATTTTGAAACTACATTCAATACCTATAGATTCTGTTCTTACATTTTTTAAAATAATGTAGATAACTTCAAATTTTATGTCAGTTACTTCTTTGGTTTCTTATTTTTTTGAACAAGGCTTGTTTTTCATGCCTGCTAGTGATGGTATCCTTTGAATTTGTTTTGGGTTTAGGCTTCTTCTTCCCCTTACTCTGTGAGCTTTGTGCAACCAATGCATGATTTGTAGGGATCCCCTCCACCTAGGCAAGTTTGGTTTGCTCCCTTGTTAACTGGTCGCAGAAGGTCTCAAAAGAGGGAATTTGGAATGCAATACCTAAGGCATCCATTATGTAGTAAAAGGTAGAGGAAAAAAAACAATAGGGCCTCTTAACTTAGACAGAATCAAGAAAATAGACTCCTTATCGATTTTGGTCTTTTCACATCCTACTAGTTGTGACCTTACTGATTTGAATTTTACTAAGAAGTCATCAATAGTAGGAAATGCTTCAGGGATAAGATAGTTTAACTCAACCTCCAATTGTAATGCATGGATCTCATTAACCTGACGAAATAAGTTTTCTAATTTATCCCATATTTCTTTGGGTGTACCTAACTCATCAACATGGAAAAGGTATCAGAAACATTTAACTTCATCAACCTCATAACTTGGTCACATTTATTTTGATGCGAAAATATTGCATTTTCTTTGGTGAGAGAGCATTGGGTAGCATTTAGAGTGGACCACAGACCCTGGGACTGAAGCAATCTACACATTTTCATTTTCTAGGTATGGTAATTGTGGGGAGTCAATAATTTAATAGATGCAAGGGGATCCATGATAAAAATTATGCTAAAATTAAAAAAACTAACCCAAAATGATAAAAACACACAATAAAGCAACCTCTACAATTTAATTTTCACTACTTTTCTTTAAAAAATTCTCCAACCAAAAAAGCTAATTATGAAATTGGAAAAAATTGAGCAAAGATTAAAGGCACCTTGATCAACCAAGCAACCTCCACACAAAGCACAATCACAAGCCTCTTCAACACCTGTGAGTCTTGCTCACACCAACCTTGCACACTATAGTGCTATTTCAATAGCAAAATACTTCTCCTTGCAGCGAATGTGGGATTAAAATCACAAGAGCACTTCAAAAGAACTTCAAAATAGGGCCCACCTCCAATCACAAAACCCTAGATATTTCGATTGCATCTTTATAAATATAAAGTTTGAAGCAATGTTTCTCCAAAGCCAAGAACAAAAAGAAACACCTGCATGCCCAACCAAGAATAAAGACAAACAACAAAATCAAATGTCTCCCAGAGGAAATCGTGCCTCCTTCAAATGCTTCCAGTCGGGCTTCTTCAACAATACATCTCACACTAGAAATCAGAGGCCTCTTCCAAAAGAAAATGCCCTCTCTAGTGCAAAAAAAATGCCACCTTGTTTTATCCGTAGCTACCAATCAAGACATGCCTCCTGAGATTGAAATAGATTTCAAAAGTGCAGAGAATCATGCCGTAGAGGAATAAAATGCCTAGCAACCAATCATGTTGGAAACTCAACTGCCTCCTCTATGGAATGAAACAAGCCTCTAGCCAACGAATAAAAATAACCTCTTCTCTGCCAACATCCTCCAGCCACAAGTTCAGGTACCTCTCTGAAAAAACTATGGTAGAAATTGACCGCCCCCTCTCAACAAGTCTGGCACGCTCTCCAAACAGAGAAAAGACTTCTCAATACAAATCACAACCTACTAGATCAACATTAGGTTTATCCACGCTAGCAATGTCACAAAAAAAATATACAGCAAACAAACATGTGAATCTCACTCCAGATCACATGACCTCTAGAGGAAATGAAATAATAAAAAAATAGAAGAATGAGGCAATCTTTGAAATTTACAAATTTTTTAATGCTAAATAAGAATGATCTCAAAGATCTCTAGCCACAACTCTCTAAAAAAAACTCTCAGGGAAGATACTACAAACTGGAAGGCTTTGATACCATGATAGAGCAACAAATTCCCAAGAAAACCAATTTCACAGATACCTTCACAAAAGAGAGAAGCAAGGCTATTTTACCGAAGAGGAATGCATTGAGAACTGGATGATTTTATATAATGTACAAAGTGCCTTAAAAAAGCAAGAAAAATAGGTAATGGGTGTAAAAACTACCACACAGGAAAAAACCACTCGATTAATTAAATGCACTATTAAACTATAATGCAAACCTAAGTAAGCTTACGTGTAAATATTCTATTTACTCTAACAATAATGAATTCAACATAATGTGTAGATATTGGATAGTACATATGAATAGATAAATATTAACTACAAACACCTATTACTTTGGGTAGATAGAGAGACAAATTTTGGTATGACACCTTCATTTTGATAGAAAAAGATGCCTCGAGGTTAAGATAATGGATTAGGCTCTGAGAGGATGTTGGCAAGTAAATAACTCTAAATAGGATGAACTAAAAATCACCAAAATACCACTATAGTAGAATATAACATCATGTAATACCTTTTGAAGGATGGAAAGCCACAAAGGACAAATAGAAGAAGACATCTCTACACTAGGAGAATGTTATATAAGCATCTATTTTTACTACAAGGAAGATATAGATGTTATGTGAAAATAGAGAATGCATAGAGCAATAATATAGAGCCTTAGTGTAATAGAAGCTACCCTAGTATGTGTGATGTGTATATCTATGCTTGCATAAAATACTACACATATTGTGTAAAAGTATATGATAGAAATATATGAGAAAACTTATTTGATGGTTTCCATGAATGTGTATAGTTGTGTAAATCTTTATCTTATGAATGTGTTATGTACCACACTATTCTGATTTCCTTCTTATTACATCACATTGGAGTTAATTTCTCTTACATAAATAATCTATAAACCTCAAGTTTGCATTTTATTGTCAATAGTTTCCATTCACAATTCCATTCCCATTGTTCTAGTTCATGTCATTGTGTTTCCT
>VDFB02055788.1:121388-208287 GCA_007258455.2 Sequoia sempervirens
AGATATAATATCCCCCCCATAATGAAGAACCTCCATTGTTGATGAAGGATTCCTGAAGACAGAAGATGATCTAATGCCTATAAGAAACACCTCTTCCCTTAGCAAGAAACAAGTCCACCAAATGATGAAGAAGCCACTCCATATCTGACTAAAGAGAGAAAGAAAATCTCCAAATAAAATAATCCATCACATAATCATGATCAAATACAACCAAGAAATGTGATGAATCAAATGAAGATGAACCTGGATCAACAATGTCAACCTCCACTGCCATGCTGAAATTGTCCTCAAAGAGGAGAGAAATCCCCTCAAGTGAATCTCTCAAATCTGCAAGGTGAGTCTCTACAAACAAGTCAAAGATGCCTACTAAGTGCTCATCCAACAAAACAAGATCTGAGGGATCAAAGATAGCTTGTTATGCTGGAAACCCATCCTCTGAAGTAATAGGAACTATATCAGCATGAGTTTGAAGTACCCCAAGAAGAAGATGACCAATATTACTATCAACACTAGCCAAGGGTGTGTGAGGTACATAGTTGAATCCTCCTTAACAAAGTGAGAGAAGCTATACAGTTGAGACTCAACATTTCCAACAATAATGAGTTTTCCAAAATTAGCTTCTCTAATAAACACAAAATCGGCTGTAAACTCCACAGTCTTAGGGACTTCACCATGTGTTATCTGGTATATAGAAAAAATATTTGTGTACAACTCTGGAATGCACAATACATCCTGAAAGAAGCCATCACCTACATCAATAGTGCCTATCCCCTAAACATCCAACAACTTATTGTTCCCCAACAAAATTTTGGAAGTGTCATAGAGGTGCAAACCCATGAAAGGATAGGGTTAAGAACTCATGCATGGCGAGATGCACCAGAATCCAACAACCATCTGTCACATCGAGAATCAACTACAGAAGTGACCAGTGCATGTCCCTTACCCATGTAGTGCTTATCATCTTTACTGTTTGCAATGCCTACACTACTAGACTGTGTGGGCTTGGTGCATGGAGTAGATGAAGATGTAGAGGTTGTAGAAGGAGTCGCAAAAGATGGCAGTGAGATATTATTTTTATAGAGAAGGTGGGAGAGCTCATCTATCTTCTTTGTGTAACAATGATGCTCATCATGCCCCTTCTTTTTATAGTCTACAAATTGACTTTCTCCTTCATTGGATTTTCTTCTTGGGTATGTGCAGGATCATGATGGGCCAAAGAGTAGCAATATGATCCAGGTATGTATAGGGTATGTGGTTGATGACTTTTTTTTTACCCAAAATTAATGAAACAAAAAGGGTTTTTAAAGGAGATTCTCAGTTTTCCACCAATATAAATTATTCTTTACTTTGAATTTAATAAACAATTATTATTTATTTTCTATTTGAATTATGATCATTGAGTCCCAAATTGATAGCTTAATGGAAAAACATCTATAGCTTTCTGCAAAACAATATCTATTTTTTAACGTAAAACATGTGTCACTGCATGCTTTACACTATAGATAAAACATAAATTGAATTTCCATGAAGTTTTGCCTGCCATGTCGTATATTATCGGTTTTATTTCAAAATTGTAATAAAAAATTCATTATTAAATTATTTACTTTGAAAAGAATCTATTAAAATATGCATCACATCGAGATATGAGTCCTCATTTATATTCAAAACTATAAAAATATTATCATTTTACTGTGGTTAGGGTGGTTAGACAGACATGTCTACTTCTTATTTTTTCCCTGAAATTTAAGTACTACTGCATTGAAATTTAAAATTTTCAACAAATAGATTTTTTTTAAATAAACCTAGTATTTTAGAAACTACATTCAATATTCTATAGATTCTATTTTTACATATTTTTGAAATAATGTAGATAACTTATTCACATTTTTACGTCAAGTGCCTAACTCTGATTTTTTTTTTGCCACTTAAGAGCTTGTTTTTTCCATGATGATCCTGCACATACCCTCTTTTCAAGTGATGGTGGTCTCCTTTGACTTTGTTTTGGGTTTAGGATTCTTCTTCCCCTTACTCGGTGACCCTTGTGCAACCAATGCATGATTTGTAGGGACCCCCTGCACCTGGGAAAGTTTGGCTTGCTCACTTGTTAATCGGCCGCAGAAGGTCTCAAAAGAGCGAATTTGGAAAGCACTACCGAAGGCATCCATTATGGAGTAAAAGGTAGAGGACAACACAAAAATAGGGCCTCTTAACTTAGACAGAATCAAGAAAATAGACTCCTTACTGGTTCTCATCTTTCCACATCCTACTAATTGTGACCTTACTAATTTGAATTTTACTAAGAAGTCATCAATAGTAGGAAATGCTTCAAGGATAAGATAGTTTAACTCAACCTCCAATTGCAATGCATGGATCTTACTAACCTGACCAAATAAGTTTTCTAATTTATCCCAAATTTCTTTGGGTGTACCTAACTCATCAACATGGAAAAGGAGACTATTAGATACATTTAACTTCATCAACCCCATAGCTTGGTCACATTTATTTTGATGGGAAAATATTTCATTTTCTTTGGTGAGAGAGGGTTGGATAGTATTTAGAGTGGACCACAGACCCTGGGACTGAAGCAATCTACACATTTTCATTTTCTAGGTATGGTAATTGTGGGGAGTCAATAATTTAATAGATGTAGGGGGATCCATGATAAAAATTGTGCTAAAATGAAAAAAAAAAAAACCAAAATGATAAAAACAATAAAGCAACCTCTACAATTTAATTTTCACCACCTTTCTTTAAAAAATTCTCCAACCAAAAAGCTAATTATGAAATTGGAAAAAAAATGAGCAAAGATTAAAGGAACCTTGATCAAACAAGCAACCTCCACACAAAGCACAATCACAAGCCTCGTCAACACCCGTGAGTCTTGCTCACACCAGCCTTGCACACTACAGTGCTATTTCAATAGAAAAATACTTCTCCTTGTAGTGAATGTGGGATTAAAATCACAAGAGCACTTGAAAAGAACTTCAAAATGGGGCCCACCTCCAATCACAGAACCCTAGATATTTTGATTGCATCTTTATAAATATAAAGTTTGAAGCAATGTTTCTCCAAAGCCAAGAACAAAAAGAAACACCTGCATGCCCAACCAAGAATAAAGACAACCAACAAAATCAAATGCCTCCCAGAGGAAATCACACCTCCTTCAAATGCTTCCAATCGGGCTTCTTCAACAATGCATCTCACACTATAAATTAGAGGCCTCTTCCAAAAGAAAATGCCCTCTCCAGTGTAGAAAAAAATGCCTCCTTGCTGATATTCGCAGCTACCAATCAAGACGTGCCTCCTAAGATTGAAATAGATTTCAAAACTGCAGAGAATCATGCCTTAGAGGAAGAAATTCCTAGCAACCAATCACATTGGAAACTCAACCGCCTCCTCTATGGAATGAAACAAGCCTCCAGCCAACAAATAAAAATAAACTCTTCTCTGCCAACATCCTCCAGCCACAAGTTCAGGTAGCTCTCTGAAAAAACTATGGCAGAAATTGACCACCCCCTCTCAACAAGTCTATCACGCCCTCCAAACAAAGAAAAGACTTCTCAATACAAATCATAGCCTACTAGATCAACATCAGGTTTATCCACACTAGCAATGTCACAGAAAAAATATGCAACAAGAAAACATGTGAATCTCACTCCAGATCACACAACCTCTAGAGGAAATGAAATAATAAAAAAATAGAAGAATGAGATAATCTTTGAAATTTACAAAATTTTAAATGTTGAATAAGAATGATCTCAAAGATCTCTAGCCACAACTCTCTGACAAAAACTCTCAGGGAAGATACTGCAAACTGGAAGGCTTTGCTACCATGATAGAGCAACAAATTCCCAGGAAAACCAATTTCACAGAGACCTTCACAAAAGAGAGAAGCAAGGCTATTTTACTGAAGAGGAATGCATTGAGAACTGGATGATTTTATATAATGTACAAAGTGCCTTAAAAAGGCAAGAAAAATAGGTAATGGGTGTAAAAACTACCACTCGATTAATTAAATGCACTATTAAACTATAATTCGAGCCTAAGTAAGCTTAAGCGTAAATATTCTATTTAATCTAACAATAATGAATTCAACATAATGTGTAGATATTGGATAGTACATATGAATAGATAAATATTAACTACAAACACCTATTACTTTGGGTAGATAGAGAGACAAATTTTGGTATGACACCTTCATTTTGATAGAAAAAGATGCCTTGAGGATAAGATAATGGATTAGGCTTTGAGAGGATGTTGGCAAGTAAATAACTCTAAATAGGATAAACTAAAAATCACCAAAATACCACTATAGTAGAATATAACATCATGTAATACCTTTTGAAGGATGGAAAGATTTTGAAGGATGGAAAGACACAAAGGACAAATAGAAGAAGACATCTCTACACTAGGAGAATGTTATATAAGCATCTATTTTTACTTCAAGGAAGATATAGATGTTATGTGAAAATAGAGAATGCATAGAGCAATAATATAGAGCCTTAGTGTAATAGAAGCTACCCTAGTATGTGTGATGTGTATATCTATGCTTGCATAAAATACTATACATATTGTGTAAAAGTATATGATGAAATATATGAGAAAACTTATTTGATGGTTTCCATGAATGTGTATAGTTGTGTAAATCTTTATCTTATGAATGTGTTATGTACCACACTATTCTGATTTCCTTCTTATTACATCACATTGGAGTTAATTTCTCTTACATAAATAATCTATAAACCTCAAGTTTGCATTTTATTGTCAATAGTTTCCATTCACAATTCCATTCCCATTGTTCTAGTTCATGTCATTGTGTTTCCTACATTGCCATTTTTCTTTCATTTGTGAAACTAATAAAAGATGTAAACAATATTTGACAAATGTAAATTTATATCAATTTTAAAAATTGAAAAATTGACTATTAATAAATATTTGAATATTTGTCATGTCTTGTAAATATAAAGATTTAAAAGTCATAAATGTGATAAATTTTGATCTTAGACGACTCTACATAATCATATCTAATTATTATAAAATTTGATATCTAAAATAAAATAATAGTTAAATAATATATTCATTATTGCTCATGTCAATTTATTACATCATTCAACATAGAATAAAAATGAAGGTTGTAATAAAAATTCAAACTATATAACCAATAAAAATTTATATAAATCATTTTATATAAAAGAAAAGATTAACAAAAAAATTAAGTTAATAGATATAATTTTCATTACTAAAAGACACAATACAAATAGATAATAAATAATTAAGAATAAAAATAAATATTAATCACTACAATTTTTATAATAAGAAAAAGATAATTAATGAACTTCCTTTCACATATATATTAAGTCATTGTGCGCATCTTATCTGCAATATCGAACCACTTCAAAGACTAAGATTACTTGAAAGACAAAGACTACTTCAAAAGCTACATTGCTTCAAACACTAAAACTACTTCAAAACCTAATAAAAATCCTTTCACATATACCTAAATAACTTGTCGTATATGAAAATCATTCTCAAAATAAATAAATAAAATTACTTTCAAACTCATAAACTTCAAAACCTTCTATATTCATCTAGAAAGAACCTCAACATCCACGTGTCAAAGTTACGACAGAGTGACGACGATCACAACATCAGATAAGCACAAGAACAATTAAACACAACGAACTCCAAATTCAACGAAGGTGACGATACCTTCATATTGTTCAAACGCGATAGGCATATGATAATGAAATTCGAAGCACCTGGCAATAATAGATCCTTCCTGCAAAAGGATTCTGGAAGGCGAGAAGAAAAAATCTGAGGTGAAACAGTTATCTATCCTACTCAGTGACGCGATTATGATAAACGACGGCGTTGAATCTTTCCCACCTACACGCAAGCAATCGACAGTTTCTTTTTTAACCACCCAACCGCGTTGTAGAAAGTTGAATCCGCGTGCCCAAACTACACTTGGTCATCGTTTTTGACTACACAGAAACTTCGCCTATATAATAAACTATGCTGCCTTTACCGTCAGCCCTCCTATATTACTCCATACACCGTATTCCATTTCCACATCTTCATCTTCATCTTTCTCCTCCTAAATTTGATCTGAATATATCTCTACAATTCTGAATTCGCGTCTCGTGGAAGGTTCTACAGAAAGAATTGATGGGCGAAGGCGCCAAACATGGTCCGACCTTCAATGGAGGGTACTATTCAGCAGGAGGAGGCGGAGCCCCCATTCCTTCACCGACTGCAGTTTACATACTCCCCAAGCGCAGGCGCAGAATCCCCTGTTGCTTAAGATTCATTATAAGTTTTATCATAGGGCTCGTCATAATCATCGGCATCGCAGCGCTTGTTATCTGGTTAGTCGTGCACCCAACTAAGCCCAAATTCCACGTGAATGGTATTGATTTCAGTAATAGTACAAGCAGCGGCAGTAACATCGCGTTGAACCTGAGCGTTCGGAATGCGAATAAGAAGATAGGCATTTATTACGACACCTTCTCTGTAAGAACCTTTTATGGGGGACAGATTATTGGGTACACAGAGCTGCAGGAGTTTTATCAGGGCCACAAAAACACCACCGTCCTCCATCCTGATTTTGCCTCCACTGTGTCTTTGTCATCTTCTAATACAGGGGATGTGGCCGACATGGAAGTCAAACTGCGATCTCGTGTTCGTTTCAAGGTGGGCAAATTGAAAACCCGTCGTTACAAGCTCAAAGTGAAGTGCCGCTTCTCTGCGCCGCTCAATGAAACGACTGCAACGACCTTCACCAGGAAGAAGTGCAAAGTGGACGTGGACAGATAGATTAATTTTAGGGCAGGTCATAGCTGAGTTCTTATATAGATGGACGGTTTTCTCTGTTTCTCTGTTCACTGAGCGCATTCATTTATTCGTTTTTTAGTGTGGATTACATTGTGAGATAATTGACTGCTGTTGCTGTGTGTTAATTATAATAAAAGGTTATTATTATTTTTGTATAATACCGTTTCTGTATACCCCATTATATGTGAGAATAGTAAATGTTCTTTGCTAACGTCTTTACAATTTTTCCAGACAAGGAAGTGAGAAAATTCATCACTAATTACATTTCTAAATCAACTTTACAATCTATGTATCTTTGTTAATAATTGTAAAGGAAAAAACTCACCTAATGTTTTAAATTAGATTCAAATTACTAAATAAAGTTAGGTTAAATAATATAAATGTAAAGCAGATGTTACAAGAAGGAAGCTTAAGAATGCATTTATCTCTTATCTTTATATTTTGGCTGATCTATTATAGTAGATATTGATTATATATTAAAATAGGAATTTAGAAAATGTATAGATAGTTGTGGATAACTCAAATTTGGTGTTCTAAATTTCAAGATGAAATTGTACTAGTAAGGATGGGCTTCAAGATCCACAATTCTAATTGAAAATTGTCATTTTTGAATTTTCTTTGCAATATATTTGATCTTAGACATGTGATATTCAAAAACACATTTGATAGCTTGCTATATTAAGCTATGGAAATATACTACCTTCTCTCTTATACCTTAGTCACTTGTCCCTTTTCAATTCTTGTTTGCAACATTTGAAGGAAAATATGATAAAACATTGTCAAAATGAAGATTAAGAGTTATGCACATCCACGTTTGAAATAAAAGACCCAAATCAAGTATTTCCTTAGTTCCTTTTACAAATTTCTCAAACTATTTTTCCTTCATCTTTTTGGAATATGAATTTCCTTTCTCTAACAAAGCCCTAGAATATTTTTCAAAGAGATTCTCTTCCAAAAATAGATAGATATTATGTGTAATATTTTTCTACCATAAAGCTAGAAAAATGATTTTGACATAAGTTTAGGGATTGTAAAACTAGCTCTCAAATAAATTTGGTAATGATTCTAGAAAAACCTTAGGGATAGTAGAGGGGTGAATTCAAGGCACAAATAAGAGGACTATAAATAAGTGAATTTAGAGACCAAATCAAGGTGAATACAAATTCGTTGACAATTGAATTATTAAAAGAAGAATTTTTCTTGATGATGGAGATTGCTACATTGCCACTACAACAAATCCCTGTGATTTGCTCCAGTTTTTGCTCCCTTTTTTGCTTTCACCCACTGTTTTAATGTACTTTTTGACAACTTTTTGAAAACATCGGCACTATTTATTGGGATGGCACAATTTTTGGCATTTATTGTGTTGATCAGTATAATTTGATGCTAATTTAGGTGCTAATTAGTGTCCAGAGTAACGTTGTCTTTAGCACCGATATTAGCTTTGAGTGTAGCGTTGCTTTTAGCTCTGACTTTAGCTTCACGTTTAGCTTCGGGTTTAGCACCAGTTTAGACACCCCTATGTCGAAAAGACTTATTTATATGTCTCATCGACAATGTAAAATAGTCAAATGTCAACAAGATATGGGCATATCGAGGAGAGAATCACTTATATCACATCAACAAGGTATATCTACAAGTGCTCAGTCGAACACAACTCTTGGATATAACAAAGTAATGTAGATGAGACATTGAGAAATTAGTAAGATGAATAAGATTGTCTCATCGACACTCTTCAAGTAATGATCAAAAGTATACACCGCTATACCACCAGGAAGGTGAGCAACATATGTGGTAGAGCCGTATACACTACAATCCTGCAACAAGAAGCCTTGAGCAAGGAAGTAGTGCAGTAAAAAATAGAAGGGAAGGGAAAAAAATTGCTATACCATAGGGATAATCACAAGTCTCCCCAACATGGCAGAGTTACATCAATATATAAATAAATACTGCCGAAGGAAAATATCGATAAGACAGTGGCATATCTGCAAGAGATATTAACTTGTCTCATCAACACTAACAACCAACATCAGAGGAACATAAGATCTAATATCGATGAGACATTGAGATATCGGTAAGACAAATAAGATTGTCTCATCGACACTCTTCAAGTAATGATCAAAAGCATATACCACTATACAGTCGGGAAGGTGAGCAACATATGTGGTAGAGCAGTATACACCGCAACCCTGCAGCAAGAAGCCTTGAGAAAAGCAGTAGTGTGGTAAATGTTGCATCATTATAATTTACAACAAATCACATCATTTGGAAAAATTAAATGCTATTAAATTATTAAGGGTTTCCAAAACTAATATGACTGAATACCATGCCGTCCAAAGATAAGTGAGTTTTCCCAATATCATACTCAATTGTAGTGCACTAGTGTGGCTCAAGCTAAGGATACGAGAAGAAGAAGTCCTACAAGCATGAAATACTCAGGTAAATGCATGAAAACTCTCTAAAAGAGCTTTGTTAATATAAAAAATCTTTCAAGGTTTTGTTATCTAAAGCCATAGTAGAGAAAATTGAAACATACCTCCTGAAAAGGAAACAATCAGAAGTAAAAGATAGCCTAAAATTAAAGATGAAGAACCTAAAGTAAAGAAGTGACCACTCCATTAGGCCATATTAGATATACTTCCAAGGTCTACTAAAGAGGGTAATAAGAACTTTCTTGTGGACATCGCACAAAGTTATAGGGATGCCCTCATTTCCAAATCTGGATGGGACCTATTTTGGTATTTTTACAGTAAGAGAAATGAGAAGATTCCAGTGTCAAACTCTTGGATGTTGGATATAGCAAGGTTGATTGTCCCAAATGTGTTTGTTGATGTAGAATTTATCAGACTGCTAGCCAAACACTATCACTTAGCTACCAAAACAGTAAGGTTTCCAAATGACACAGTATTGGTAGAAGTAACAAGTAAAGCCATCATTGAGTGTTTTGGCTTAAACAAGTAGGCTCTGACCAAGATAGACCTACAAAAAAGTGAGGAGGATTATGCTAGGTTAAAAAAGACTTATAGAATTGATGAGGTACCCCTATATATGAAAAGAGGCATTGGTAACAGAACATTCCCCATCTCTACTACCACTATTAAACCATTTAATGTGATAGATTTTTAGTATTACTTTGTGAATACATATTTAACTCTTTGCCAAGTGTTGGGGATAGATGCTCAAGATAAAATGCCAATGGGCCTAATGATGATGGCCATGAGAATGCAAAATTATAAAACTAATATTGAATATGACTTTGCTTCATACCTTGAGATGGCATTAGATGATGAATTCTCCCAAATTATAGAGGATATAGCACTGATTACATTCAGACACTATTCCCTACTATGTCATCTAATATTGTACCAGAATAGGGACCAATGGATTAAAAGAATGGACTTGGCTATAATAGATAAGCAAGGGAATCCCACACCTATCCAAAAATGGTGCTATATTTGGGATAGTCAGTGCAAGAATTCAAGCTTATTTGTATTCTACAAAGACTTTGTACACAGAATACTTCAAGCTCTTGGGTATGTAATACCAAGATTTCCAACCAAAATATTTCAACTAGTGAGACCTTTGGCTTTAAAACCAGAGCAGGGTCATATACACAATTTTGGAGATTGGTTCTTCCTCATGTAAGTTACAATAATAACAGTTTATGGATGCCCTGTTTCTCCACACATACTGCCAAAATGTGTGCCCCTCAAATTACCATTTCTTGAATTTATGTGGCAAATGATGTGGATGGAGAAAGAATTAATGCACAAGTAGAAGAAAGGCACTTTCCTGCCAAACCAAACCAAGTGTGAAGATTGGATTGTATGCTCAGACACACTAGAGGAGTTATAGTATTATTTGAAGACAAGATATGCATTGAAATCTAGAAAAGAAAGAGCCTTTGACCCTAAAAATATATGAAATACATAAGGCATAATCTTCTTACCAAAATGATAGTGCCACACCAAGTGGATTTTGAAGAAGATGTCATAAGGAACTACATTACTTATAATGATGTATTTAGTAGAAGGAAAAAATGGGAATATATGAAGAAGGTTGAAGAAAGGATGAAGCGGAGGTCTAAGGATTTCCTATGATACTTTTTTGAGGAAAAGGACCCTATCAAGAGGACATAATTGATAATTGGTAGATTTGAAGAATTGTACAAAAAGAAGGAAGCATATCTCGAAGAACATCATAGTGGTGTAACTGTAGAGCATACCCTAGGTGAAACCTCCGAGCCTCCCATGGAGTAGTTACCTCCCAAAAGATACAAGGTAGGAAGCATTGAACATTTAGTACCTTATGAGGATACTAAAGAGGTGGGCGATACTGAGGAAGTGGCTACAATACTGCAGTGATTGAAAGGTGATATTGAAGTTGATCAACCCATCCTTGAGACCAGTGCCCATAAACATGAGGAAAGGATGGGTGATGAAGAAAAAAGAATTACAAAGCTACATGAAGATGAAAGGGAAATTGCAGCTAGGAGATTCATAGAAGATGATGAATTCATTAAGACTCCTGAGTTTAGGGATTTCTGGATGAAGATGATAAAATAATTTCAAGAGAGGATGGAATCAGCTCAAGTAGGAATTGAAGAATCAGAGGAAAATGAAATGGTAGCACAAACTTTCTAGGAATTAAGAGTTGACAACATTGACATTAACCCCCAAAAGGCTAGAGAAATGGTCTTGAAGAGAAATATGCTCATTTTCCCTAGCTTGGAATTAAAGAAAATGTTTCTGCTTGATCAAGTGCAGGCTCAAGAAGATCCAATGCTAGTTGCAGAATTTGACTTTGATGAAGGTGTGAGTGAAACTAGGTATAACCCAAAGATTGAAACCTTGAACATATGGATCAAACAGAAAAATACATAGAAGCCAAAATTATTGGATGTAATTCAGGGGATGAAAGGGGCAGTGATGGTAAGGATAATACAAGATACCACCCCTTTGGAGGTAGCCACAATGACCATGGTTTTGGCCATGTTCACTCGAGCAACTGTTAAGGGATTAGAAGAAAAATTGAAGGAGTATGAAAAGGAACAAAGGTTCCTAAATGATGAAGTTAATAAAATATTCATGGAGAATGTCAAATTGAAAGAATAATTAAGAGGAGCAGGACCCTCACAAAACAAGGAGATGGTGTTATACAGGCCTCCTATTGCTCCAATGGATATTGTGAAGAAGATTTCTACATAATAGGTAAAAACTCCAGAGAAGGAAGTGGATGATGTAAAGAAGGCTAGCAATCAAACCAAAGATGAAGTGAAAAAATGAATTTGTGAAGTTATGGAAAAGATTCTTGAGGATAGGATAAAATCATTTATGGATAAACTGGAGAATGTGCATGATAGTTATAAAAAACTTCAGCGGGCAATGGAACAAATAAAGACACATATGCTTGTATTAGATCCTTTGTTCAAAAGGTGGTAGCCTATTCACCACACTTTGGCTAAGTTATGCAAAGTTCTACAAAGAAGTCCTAATATACCCACAACATTAAAGCCAATTGAACAAACTATGAGGATGTTTATTGATGAACTTCACTATGTACAAGGGTTTGATAAAAAGATTGTAACATGAATGGATTTATTCCATACTTACAAAAAGTGGTATATACCTGAAATTGTGAGAGATGGTGATCAGTTGGAGGACTTGGATAAGTGGAAGAAAGAATTTAGTCAGGTTTTTCATAAGTGCATACTCATATACATGAGGATGATGATACCAGTCTTCCCAGGCTAAATCAGATCATGGATGGGTTGATTGTTCTTAATGCAGGATACCTAAAGTTTGTCAATGATACAAAGGCATCAATAGATAGTCAATGGAAAACTCATCTTGCAAACATGAAAAAGATCCAGGAATATAAGTGGCCATCAAATTTTATAGTGTATCAGTGGGAGGAAAAGTATTTGGTTTTAGAAGAATAGGACACTGAGGTGAGAGCATTTGGACGTTCATCATGGAGAGGAAGACTTTTCTAGATCAATGATCACGGTTCTTCTACATTGAATAATGGAACCATATGTCAAAATGTCTTAAGTCTTGTTATTTCCTTAATTATGCTAATTAAATAGTTGTTAGTAAAAGAAGTAGTTATGAAAGGTCTTTTCTTTTTATAAAAGTCCTATAGCTTGTTGCTTCCTATATAAATAAGAAACCAAGGCCTAGTTTTAAATTGTCATCATCATATATCATTTCCATTTTGAAGACTTCTGTTCTTAATATATATCAATTGAAGCAATATAATGGAGAACATATTATTATTAGAGTTTTGTATTTTTCTTATGTTTTCCATACTTATTTCTTCTTATATTTGAATGAATATTAGAAATTGAGCCTCAATATTGTGCTTATGTGAATGAATATGCTAATATAGTAAATAATTTATTGTGGATGTTGGTAGAGCTACTAAATTTTTCAAAAATTTGAGCTTATATTGCCTTGTTACATGTTCAACATAAAGATGGAAACTATTTAAAAATAATAAAGTTAACAAAGTTGCTTATTTAAATAATTGTGAGTTATGTGTATTAATATTTTATTAACTTTTGTGTCTTCACGAACATATGTTGATACAAAATGAATGGAAGAAGCATCCAAGTAATCCTATTTTTTTCTGCCAACAATTCATACCAAAGATTGAACAATTTAAGGATGTTGCAATAGGTATTAATTTATGTTGAAGGCATATCCTATTTGAAGTGTGTTGAGCTAAATTAATACATCTACAACATAGACTAGTCGAGGGAGGGTGGAGATGATTGTTTTCATCCAAACCATTGAATCTTTGTTGACTTCCACTTTTTGCTTACCCATGTGGTCGTCATCTCCACCCTTGTTGTTGCTTGTTGTGGCTTGGACACTGCACAAGGCTCAGCCTTCTCATCGACCACAACATGTGTCAAAAGTTTCTAGATCTGATAATGCATAGAGTAAAGCCATGGGATTCTAATGCGGATGAGTTCTGTGTTGGACTTGTAAGGGCTCGCATAGAGCTTGACAAAGAGATGGATGCCATGGATGCCAAGATGCTTGCTAAATAGCTTGTTATTATTATGTCATGTTTTTAAATGTAGTGAAGAAAGCATATGTTTATTGGAATTTTTCTGATATATGAGGGAAAATCTTTCCATTTCATTTTTTGAGTAAAAAAATGAAGAGAGATACATCAAGCATGATGAAATGAATGTCTCTGGTTTGAGAGCCATTGAAAATTGTAGAGGTGCTTTCCCCTATCCTCAATTTGAAATGCTAGTGGAGTAGAACTAGTATTTGTTGGTGGTGTGCACATAAGAGATCATCCATGTCTCATTCTTATACATCAATCCTATAGGTTACTATGCTTAGCTAAATGTTATTCTGAATCAAAAGGATGGCCAAAGCCTTAGAAACTTTGAAGAAAATGCAATTTCTAGGTGTAAATCTTGACTCCAACCTTTGCTACCATTCTCCCTACTTGTACAAAAATGGGGTTTTTGGAATAGGGTATGGACATCGATCGAATCATAAGGGATAAGGGAATTTTTTTCAGATGTAGTTGCAACTGCCCGAGTAGACATGTATGCAAAATGTGGAAGCATAGACAAGGCATGTGAAGTGTTTGACAAGGTTCCTCAAAGAGATGTGGTCTCAGATATGCAAAAAATAGATTTGTTGAAAAGGCTTTAGAAATTTCCAAGCAAATGCAATTGTCAGGTTTAAAGCCAAATTTTGTAGCCTTTGCTAGCATCCTCCTTGCCCATGCCAAAATGGGAAATTTGGAATAGTATGGACAGCCATTGAAGCATAAAGGATAGAAGAACTTTGTCAAATATTATAAACTATCAAGCAAAAAGTGAAAGCATTAACTAGGCATGTGAACTATTTGACAGAATACCTAAAAAGATGTCATCTCATGAACTACAATGATTGCAGGATATGTACAAAATGGATTTGTTGAAAAGGCTTTAGAAACTTTCAACCATATGCAATTGGTAGGTGTAAAGCCAAATTCCACAACTTTTGCTAGTTTCCTCCTTGCCTGTGCCAGAGTGGGAGCTTTGGAATAGGGTATGGACATCCATCTTGAAGCATCATGAAAGCAGGATTTTTCTGATATATTATAGTTGAAAATTCTCTGGTAAACATGTATACAAAATGTGGAAGCATAGAAAAGGCACATGAACTATTTGACAGAATGTCTCAAAGAGAGGTTATTTCATGAAATACAATGATTACAGGATATGCACATAATGGATTTTTTTAAATATATGATGGATACAACCTGATCATGTCAATGATTATCAATCTTCAGACTGATGGTGCATCTACTTTGGACCTACATTTGAAATTTTGCATATTTCTTAAGGATAAAACTTTTTTAAAGTTTGTTTATTGTGGTTTAGCACAACTTATATTGTGCCTTTAGCAACAAAATCTTCCTCTATGGAGAAAGAAGTTGAACTTTTCAACCTTAAGCTCAAACCTAGGCTGTGGATAAATTTTCTAATAGGGACCACAAATCAATTTCCAGAAGGTAGGAAATTCCATTGACCTAAGAATCACTCTATTTCTTCCATTAGTAGAAGCCCAAAAATCTTGCTCATGCGTACTTGAAAGTGGGTTTTCCATACTTGGGATCTATATGTATATGGTCATTAGGTCTCAAAAATGTGGATTATTGTTGTGGTAATCACCTACCATTCACAGAAGTTGAATGATAGACCTTTTAGTTGATTGGGGAATAGATTAAAGGTTAAATGGGTTGTAAATCTATATTTATGCCTATTGAAGATGAGAAACAACCAATGCTTTCTACACACTTTGCTATCTGTGTATAATAATGGGAGTGCTAAAAGAATTTTTGATGAGAGTGCACCACTTTATCATAACATCTAGAAGGTATAGAGTAGGGGACAAGAAGTAAATGGGCGATTTTGGAAAGACAGGGACAAACTATCAAGAGATAAATATTACAATTATTTTGAAGCAATTTTGGTGAATAGTAAGTGTTTTCCTCTTCCATGCGTTGTGTGCATTCTTTACAATGAATGAAAATGGGGCCTTTCAAAAGATACAGGTAAGTTTTTAGATTTATTAACATGGAGACAAAATCTACCCAGAAAATTTTGATGGATCCTAGGGGCATATGGCTTGTTCCAATGCCTGTGAAAAAATAGCTATGTATCATTTGAGGCAATTATACTATTGTAGGCTTCGAAAGAATATGTTGGTTTTCCTCGAATACATCTATATAGCATATGGCTTGCCTTAAACTATTTTTAATTATTAAATGTAACATCTAAAAATTTCCATATTACATTTGTAGAAACATTCAAG
Organism: Sequoia sempervirens; assembly: GCA_007258455.2. Classification (NCBI taxonomy): domain Eukaryota; kingdom Viridiplantae; phylum Streptophyta; class Pinopsida; order Cupressales; family Cupressaceae; genus Sequoia; species Sequoia sempervirens. The sequence continues at coordinate 137,555 of VDFB02055788.1, forward strand.
AAAGATGATTGTTTTTATGGGTGCTATATTTGTTGTTCTATGGCTATAGGGAAGCAGAACCTATGTTTGTCACTACATGTTTGATGAAATTTGGTTTTAAATTTGTAGACGTCTAGAGCATGGGTCCTGCGAAGGAAGAGAAAAAGGAGGAGAATCCTAACATCTGAACCATTTGTTGAATTTTGATACTTCTGAAGTCCTTGCCCTACTAAAATCCCAAAAACCTTTGAGGCCTTCCTATGGCTACATTTGAGACAAAGGCTTTAATTTCTTAGGAGTGAGGAGTGAGGAGTGAGAGTGAGGATAGAGCCCATACGTTCTTGTTGTGGTTCAATTTGAATTTACCAATAGACAAATTATCTTTACCATAAAGAGAAGGATGACATCACTAACAAATAGGAGAATCTCAATTAATATATGGATACATCTACTCTAGATGGATGGTCTCAAATGTGATAAACTCATTTTTTATCCAAAGAATAAGTCTAAGCAATGTTTCTCTCAGTTTAGGGGATAGGTTGTGGTTATGGCGAGGGAATGACTAATAAAAATTAATATTTAAATATTTAATCCCCATTGATGGGTTCATTGATAAAAGATTAATAGGAAAGATTATTATATTATTGAGTAGATTCAAAAAAATTAGTAGAATGTCTAAAAAATTTTGTGATAAAAACACCTAATGCAAGCAACAACAAGATCTCTTCTGGATGTTGACCAATAGAAGGATGGTAATAAAGTTTTGTTGCACCCACAAAAGGAAAACCTCACAAGGCATCAACAAAATATTCATTTTGAACATTGATATACATATGGCCATAGGTCTTTAAGTCTATGTTTGTGTGTATGCATGTGTATACTATGTTTTTGTATTTGACCTTGTGATTATAATACACAATATATTCAAGGCTTTGATGGAATCCTTGTAAGTCTATTTTTTTTGTTTTCTTTAGTGTTGGATAGAATTTTCAGCAAGTCTTGTTGTTAAATATCCATTTCATTACATATCCATATAAGCATGTGCATGTATGTCTTAGCCTATTTATGTTTATAAGTATAAAAATTTTGTCATAAGAGTACATATGGTATGATTCAAAGCTTTTATGGAATCCTTGTATGGTTTATAATTTTATTCAATACTAGATAAAATTTCTTGCAATGTCTTATTCCTAAATACCCATTTCATTGATATGTCTAGATTTGTCTGTGAATATTTTTTATGCACATTGTGACTTGTATAGCATCTTTGATAGAATCCTTGTTAGTCTTGTTTCTCAAGATTGATATATATAAACACACCATGTACATTTTTACATATATAATTTGTATATACTAAGGTTACCCCAAGTTTTTGAGATGGGGATGGTAGGGGATAGTGAGACGAGTCCCCAAGTTTCCAAATTTTTAGGCCAAAATTAGGGACGACAAGGGATGACTATATAAAAATATAGGGAAATTTTAAAAAATATATTGAAAATTTAAATATTTATATGATAACATGGATAAGGCATGCATAATACACATTGTAGAACATTAACACATAACATTTGTGTTCAACATTGTGCCAATACTCAATATGCATTCAAACTTAACATACACAAATCATGAAACAACCTCCAAGTTATGAATTATAAACTTATATCAAAATGCCCAAAGGCTACATTACTGCCATATATTTTTAAAGTTTGCTATGAAAATCAAAATACAATATCGTATGTCAATAATGAATACAAAATAAACAAAGAGCATTGCTACCCCTAATCATCTCTCATAAGCACATTAAAATCAAAGTCATACTCTGAGTCACTACCACTGTGATGATCCTCCTCATCCAATGGAACCCCAACCAAACCCTCAGCTATCTCCTCCTCATCTACTTGGGCCACATCCTCGGGATCAATATTCCACCATAGAGCTGGAGTTTTCTGATCCTGAAGCTGAAGAGCACTATGAACGACCACTAGCTTCTCCACTCGTCTAGAGGTAAGTCTATTCCTCTTGAGGGAGTTGATAAAGCTATACATGGACCAATTCCTCTTTGCAGTAGAGGAACTGGCAACATGTGCAAGAAGGCGAGTGGCAAGTGTCTTCAACTATGGTGTATCCCTCCCATGATAGGTCCACCATCCAATAGGGTTTGATTGAGCTAATATATCTCTATCCAACCTCGCCTGTGGTTTACTTAAGTTTGGGCCATTAATATTTGCAAATTTTTGAAATTATGACTAAAGTAGTGAAGCCTACTCTGGTGGATAAATCTTTTCAATACCCCATGTGAACCCATCTAAAACCTCAGCATCATAACATACCATTTTGGATTTAGAGAAAAGGAAACCATATGAAGTGGGGTGTTCACTGTATTCCACACCCGCATCACAATGGGCCTAATGTGTTTCTCATATAAATCCAAAGTGGGGTCCTTTGCTGAAATAATTTGCTTGATCTTCCCAAGCATGCTGTCAAATGTCTCATATATCTCTCCACTTGACTAGGAGAGTCTATATCAGCATATCTGATGACATCTACAATAGGCGAGATGAAGGAGCAAATATATCTACAAAATGAAAACAAAAGGTTCAAAATAATTAGTTGACAAGTTAATTGACATGTTAGAAACTTCAAAAGTTGGAACATTGGACAATAAAATTAAAATATTAAAATTAGATATTTAATATGAAAATCAGCCATCTAATATGTCTTACCTCACATTGGACCACCAATAATCATCGAGGATCTTTTTTTTTGTGGTCTTTCCTTGAGTAAACCTTGAATTAGGCCATCTAGTCCACTTAGCATTGACCATCATCAGGTGTAGAGGTGCATGCACCTCAAGCATCCTCTCCAATAGGATGAAGTATGTGGCATATCTACATTCATTAATTCAATGATTCATTAAAAAATAAAAATTTAAAACAAAATCAGATTATGAATACAAATTGAAAGTGAAACAAAATGAAGTAAATGGCATACCTTGTATCAACAGGTTTAAGAAACTCCTTTGAAAATTTCCTGAACAGAGCATGTGAGGTGTGGTGATTGCAAATGAACATCTAAATGTCTCTAGCTTCTACCACTATTTTCTTCACCCAATCCATCTTCCCTATGTCTTTCAATGCATTTTTCAATGCATGAACACAACATGGGGTCCAAAATATGTGCCTGTAATTACCCTCCACCATCAACCCAGTCGATTTGCACACACATGTTGAATCAGTGATCACCTGCACCGCATTTGCAGTGCCAACCCCCTCTATGGCATCTTTCAAAATGGAAAATTGAAAGTCTACATCCTTATGTCTCCCTAAACAATCTACGACTCTAAGAAAATAAGAACCAATAGGGCATGTGTCTATGAAATTGATGAGTGGCCGACATCTACAATTAGTCCACCCATCCATCACTATAGAGCACCCCGTCCTCATCCATGTTTGCCTCATCTTCTCCATTAACACATTAACTTTGGAGTATTCTTTGTCTAGGAGGGTGGTGTGTAGCTTATGATCTCCAGGGGCTACAAATGAAGGACCAACAATGGCTATGTCTTTCACCATTCTTTTGAAATAAGAGGAATGAACCACATGAAATGGAATGGCATGGGCAAAAAAGAATTTGGCAATGGAGGATTTAGTGGTTTCTTGTGCTTGGTTTTGAAACATGGACTCTATTGAGTCTTCCTTATCACTACCAATCACCTTCCTCTTTCCTCTTAAGATAAAACTACTACCAACCATGGAAGGGCTAGGAGTATGAGTAGGCATAGATGATTGTGAACTTGGGAAAGAAAGAGACCCACCTTGAACCCCACCATAACACTCCATTTGAATTTTTTGGTACTCTATAAATAGTGCATATGTCAATGCAGGACATAGTCTAACTCCATGGCCCAACTCACCCAAAAAATGAGACCTAACTCTTGTGTAGCTACCCCATAACTCCTTTTCACAAACATGGAAAAACCAAACCCTACTCCCCCCTAAATTTTTTTCTCTTTCACCCTTGGCTATCACATATTGAATGAATGATTTTATTTTATTTTTTACCTATGGGTGTTTTGCATGGTCCTTCATGGTTTTGGTATTGGTTGATGAAGGAGGGCATTGGGTAGGGGTTATTTTCTCTCTAGTTTCCCTTCTAGCTTGCATTTCAACTTCACTATCACTCCCACCCTCACTGCTGCTCATGTTTTTTATTTTTAGAATGCAAGTTTTGACTAAAAATGCAAAAAAATAAAAAAAATCAAACTATGTATGCTTCATATTATGCACAAAAATGAAAAAATAAAATAGGGAAAGGAAATGAATACCACTTTGGTGGATTTTCACTCCCAACAACACTATTTCAACCTCCTCTCCTCCTTCAAACTGTTGCTCCTTCTCCTTCAATGATTGCAATTTTTTTTCCTCTCAAACCCTTGGCTACTCAAATAAAAAAAATGAATAAAATGAGGTTTGAGAGGCCCTTTTTCCTTCATAAAGGAGTAAAAAAACTTGGGCAGGCCTACACATGCCATGTAGGCAGGGGCACTATTTTTTAATTTTATGCTTTTTTTTTTTAATGTTTTGAACTTGCAAAACATGGGGGATAACCAACCATCTCCGGGACGGTTGAGGGAGGGATCAATGGTCCCCCTTCCATCCCTAGGATCGGTCAGTTGTCCCCCATTAGGTAAATGGCATCCCCCCATTCCTAGGACGTTTCCCGCAAATTTGCAAAAAAGGGGGACGGTCCCTTACTGTCCCCTAGTACCCGAGACAAGGGATTTTGGGGGGCGGATGCATCCCCAGGTATCCTTGGTATATACATAAGATTATGTGTACATATACTTTTAGTTTTCTCTAGGGCAGGATAGGATATTTGCAAGAATGATTCCTTATTACTAATTTCCTTGACATTTCACAAAAGAGGCACGTGTTCGAATGTAGAGGGGGTGATACACATTGTTGAACAATATGTAATGTAAGTGGAAAACAATGCCCTTGTTTACATTGTGACTTTAGTAGGCTTGGTAGGATATCATGTCTAATTTTTGAATACCCATTTGATTTAAAATTTAAATCTATATCCACATGTGTGCACACACACTTTGGGTCCTATGGTTAGTTTAGAATAATTATTTTGGTAGAAATCAATGTAAGTTTGGTTTCTAAATACACATTTCATCGATAGGCATACAACATAGGCTTATATGAACATATTTATGTATATATTCTCATTGATACAACATGTACACATTGGGGTATGTGCAGGATCATGATGGGCCAAAAAGTGGTGATATGATGGGTATTTGTAGGGTATGTGGCTGATGACTTTTTTTACCAAAAATTGATGAAATGAAAAGGGTTTTTAAAGGAGATTCTCAAATTTTCACCAATATAAATTATGCTTTAATTTTAATTTAATAAATAATTATTATTCATTTTCTATTTGAATTACGACTAAAGTTCTGATTGATAGGCTGATTGAAAAACACCTATAGATTTCAAATGGTATCACATTTTTGGAATCCAAAACATGCATCACATTCTATGCTTCGCATATTATAGGATTAAAAAAAATTCAATTTCATGAAGTTTTGACCAAGTTAAGGTGGTCAGACATACAATTTTTATATTTTTAAAAGTTGGAATAAAAATTCATAATTAATTATTTACATGGAAAAAAATTCTAAAAAATATGTATCACATCTGGTCATAAGTCCTCTACTTATGTCTAAAATATTATAAAAAATTGTATTATTTTATTGTGGTTAGGGTGGTTAGACCTAGTTCTTATTTTTCCTGAAATTTAAGTACTCTTGAAATTTCAAATTTTCACCAAATAGATTTAAAAAAAAAACCTAGTAGTTTAGAAACTACATTAAGTTTTCTATAGATTCTATTCTTACATATTTTTGAAATAATATAGATCACTTATTCAAATTTTTACGTCAAGTTGCCCAACTTTGATTTTTTTGAATTTCTTGCCACTTAAGGGCCTATTTTTTCCATGATAATCTTCCACATACCCATTGAAGGTATAATGTACTTATAAGATAGAAGGTAAGAAAAATAAGAGAGAAATAGGGGAGAGAGAAGAGAGATTGAAAGAATGAGAAACATAGAGATAGAGAGGGAGATAGATATAAAGAGATCTATTTTTCTCTTCCCATCTCTCTCTCTCTCTCTATATATATATATATATCTCCCTCTCTCTACCTCTCTCTATATAACTTCCTATCTCTATCTTTCTATCTCTCCCTCTAATTCTCTCACTCTCTCTTTGTCTCTCTTTCTATATCTATTTCTACCCCTCCCTATTCCTCTCACACTCCATATACATCTCTCTCTCTACTTCTATTTCCTCTATCTATTTATATCCCCCTCTCTCCCTTCCTCTCTGTCTATGTATATATATATCTCCCTCTCCATATCTATCTCCATATCTCTCTCTCTCTCTCACACACACACACTCCTTGTTTCTCCCTCCCTATCTCTATCTTGATATCTTTCTCTCACTCTCTCTCACACACATACTCCTTGTTCACCCCTATCTCTATCTCTTTATCTCTCTCTCTATCACTATAATTCACCATCTCTATCTCTATATCTCTATCACTATATCTCATTGTCTATCTCTATATCTCTCTATCTCTACCTCTCACTCTCTATCTTTATTTCTCTTTCTACCTCCCTCTACCTCTCTATCTATTTGAATCCCTTTTCCTCTCTCGCTCTATGTTCATCTCTACATTTATCTTCCTCTCTCCTCCTTTATCTCTAAGCATGCCTCCTCTCTATGTATCCATCTCACACTCCCTCTCCCTTTCACTTTTCCTAGACCTCTCTATCTATATCTCTTTTCCTCTCTATCTCTACCTCTGCATATTTCTTCTTCCATATCTCTATATATCTCTATCTAATTATCTCTCCATCTCTCTGCTTTTATCTACCCTTATATCTCTCTACTGATTGACCTCATGTTCACCATAAATTGCAAAAAAATAGATCATTTGAAACTAAGTTCCCTAATTGACCTTCCACAACTCTTCAACATACCCATTTCACACTAAGGAGTGATTGCTAGTTAAGGATATGATGATGATGATATATTCTTGTGCTTTCATATTCTATAAAACATTCCTTATTTTCTATGAAATAGTGTATATATTCTTGTACTTGTAAATATTATTTTACTGTTATGTCTATTAAATAAAATAGAGTTTGAATAAAAAATGCTTCACCCTTTTTGTAGGTGAGTATGTGAATTATTGTTTAAGGAAAAATCTTATAGTGTTTACATTTTCAGTTTACTAGTTTCAAATCTTCATTTTCTATGTATATAAAATTGTATGTGCTCTTTATCTCAAATGATATAAAACAATAATATCATCAGAATCAAGGTTTTCAATTTTAGCACCATCATTGTCCACACTTTTCATATCATGTTTGTAGACTACCTTTTTTATACAATAATTGCTATAAAACACAATTTTGACAACATAGTTCAGAAAACATCAATCCACACTCATTTATTATTCTTTGGTTTTGTGCCCTTAAGAACATCCTTAGGGAGACTTTGTTCTTCCGTCTTCTTTCGTGCATGAGTGCATTTTAAGAAGGGGTAATCAATCAATAACTCATCCCCAATGGCAAGGTCCATAATAGCCTCAACCAATATCAATCTATCAACCTCTCTTTCCATATCTCCATCTTTATCATTTATAACCTCAACAGATTGACAATTCGGTCTTACATTAGGGTCCCTTCCCTTACTACTATTTATAAATCCTGCAATATTTTTGTGTGTGGATACATGTCCATCTATATACATAAGATGACCTCTATTCATTTCTTTTCCACTTTCTAATTGGAGATGATGTGTATACATATTCAAATTTAGACCATATGCTGACATTCTAGGCTTATATTCTTCTAGCCTTCTCCATTCACCACTGTAATATGATGAACCATAATATGGCATTAATCTCCTAGTGGTTTGTTCTAAATTGTTTCTATGTTTTGATCCCACATGTACATTTTGGACAATAAAGAGGCCTAGATTCACTCCATGAATATTGCAGGGTCGTATCATGTAGCTGTATCCCCAAAATTGAAACACCTTGTATACTCTAGGTAGTTGTTGATCACTAGGACAAGCATAATATAGTCGATGATCAAATGTCTCTTTGTAAATTGATCTCATACTCAGGGAAAAATCATCATCCCCATCACATTCATTCTCATAGGGTATGTAGTCCACCTTCCGCTTGTCTTTAAGCAAATTATGCATCTTCACACAAGTTCTTGTTTTGTTACTTGTTTTCGTTAATTCCTCATCTTCTGAGCTAGTATATTGGCACATATTTTTGTTAGATGTATCATCTAATAAATGATCATTGCCCTCTAGGCTAGAATTCAGTGATCCAAGAAACTTTAAACCAAGAACTTTATCATGCAAGTATCCATTAAGAAAAAATTAGTTATTTAAATAATATAAAACAATTTTTAAACGAAGTATACATGTTATTTATATCAAATTGGAAAATTCCCCACCACAATTACTATTGGATTTGAATTGGTTGTAGAAGGCATACTACTGACTGGAAGCTCATCATATATGTAATGTCTTTGTACAATTGCTCATTTGAATTGTTTCCTTCGAAGACATACAAAACATCCACAAACAACAATTTTCTCAAAGTATTCATCCCATGTACTATAGTCCTGACCTACCTCTTCTTCAGTGCAATCATTTTTTGTGTCTACAATAACCATTGTCATATCCTCTTCCACCCACTATCATCTACACAATTTAGCAGTTTTAGGTCCATTTACACGTACATATCTTGTTCTTTGCTAGTTGAATGCTTAGAATTTGCATTTGCTCCAATCTCCATCTAAAATTATCAACAACATGCATTAATTTATGTCAATATTGGATAATACATTATAAATTTCAATAATACTATGAAAAAAGATGGATGTATCACAAAATGCCATGAGATCATTTTTTCCTAAGTTAAGTCATAAACACCTTCCTCCTTTGGTTGAGGTTGCTTTCTTTTCTTACCTCTATTGTATTTGTAGATTCTATTTTCTCATCTATTTCCATGGCCTCCTCTATGAATAAAACTTCTGCCACAAAAGCTTTCATGACACTATCACCGAGAAGGAAAAAATAACTTGCAAGACTACGGTAAAAATCACTCTACCGCATTGAGTTGATGAAGGAGCCGTAGGACAATGGTGGTTACCACACTACTGCATGCCAATGGTAGAAGACTTGCAGGACTGTGGGAGTCACTGTAACACAACCAAGAATAGAAGGAAGACTCACGTGCCACCACAAAACACTTCACTACCATCGAGAAGGATGAAGCACCTTGCGGGACCTCTGTGAAAACCGCTCTACCCCACTAAACTAATGAAGGAGCCATGGGATAGTGGTGGTCACAAAAATAATGCAGGATTTGGAATTATTTCCAATACTCTGGGTCCTGTGATACACAACAATGAAAATATTCACTATACAACAATAATAGGCACTAAATTAGGCACACTTGACATTGCCTTATACATCCCAAACAAATTACATTAACAGCCAAAAGTTGACACTAAAGTTGGATTTAACTAACACGGACTAAAGCACGACTAATGAATCAAAATTGAAAATTTAAAACTTTCCCACATGAGGGAAGAAATCAGATGACAAAAAAGGGAAAAACACCGCATGAAGGAAGAGAGTAGGGAACTACAACAATGAATGAATGAATGAATGAATGAATGAGATATTTTAATGGCGTCCACGAGACCAAGTGGCCTAAGGGACCAAGAACCAAAAAGCTAAGGAATATCCAAAATATTTTCCATGTTGGACCTTTTTTTATGAATTTTGACCAAAAAACTAGTTGTCTTGCTGATATTCTCCTCCTCAAATAACTCGTGTAGATTGTCAGCCTTTAAGTTATTTTTTATGAGAAATTTGATTTAGTTTGCAACACCATAGGTAAGGTTACATTTTTTTTTCTTGCTTGAATTCATGATTGTTTACTGCTCTTTGTATTGCATTTGAATTTGTGATTGTTTACTACCAGTTTGTGCCCTAACTAGTCCAGGCAACCTCTAAATTGTCCTATCATTATAAACTATAAAACCTTTGACAAACCAACAAAAAATTTGACCCTACCCATTTGAGCTTTGGCTTAAAATATTATAGCACAAAGTGAGGATTCCTACGTATTCTTTCCCTAACCTGGGTATTAAGGAAATAGTGAACTGCTTGGAAAATATGGGAATTGGGTGGGTCACTATTGAGCAACTAATGAAAATAACTGCAAAATTAGCTTGGTTTTGCCCAGTCATGCCATAGTCAGTGATGCCATGAAAAATTTGTGCAAGATTGCATTATGAAAAAGTTTTCATGATAAGGTTATCAACACTAAGCAAACTGAGTGAACGTATTTTCCCTAGGTTATAAACACTAAGCAAACCTAGTGAACACATTTTCCCACAAAACAAATCTTTCATACCACAAACTGGATGAAAAATTTCATACCTAATAGTGTGTACTTTATTTTCCTCCATAGACTAGATGAAAATAATTTTCCCTAGGTCACCTCAAAATGTCAAGAAATGGAGGGAAGCAAGAATTGACAACAAAGTCTGGCCACAATGAGGTAATTCCTTATCAATTTATAAATTTGTAAATGTTTCCATTATTTCTTTGAATTTTACTATTTAGTTTTTTATTTCTAAATTTAAAAGAAGACATATAATTTGAATATATATATAGGGACATGCGACTAACAAAGATAAAGAGGAATTGACTTCCATATTGGGGGTAGAGGAAGTGAACAAATTGGTTAATGTTGACTGGACAACACTTGCTAGATACATAGAAAAACAATCTATTAATGCCTCTCAAACATTGCAAACAAATCAATTATGTCAAAGGGAATCAATTGATTCCCCAACCAATCCTGGATCAAGCAAAAAATCTAGGAGGAAATTAGTGGTCCAGTAAACTCTAAGAATGTGGAACAAGGAGCAGAGACTTCCACTCATGGGACACAGAGTTCCACCATGCCATGTTATCAATCTTGCATTGGTAGCTACAATACGAAGATAGAATGCAAGATGGTTTCAGGGGAAGTCTGAATGATGAGCGCTAGGAAAACATTTGTGAATAGATTGAAGGAATCATGCCTTCAACGGTTCAAAGACCATCTAAATTTTCCATTCTCAAAGATACCCATGTGCCCAAAAAAAGAAGTTATCCATGACATGGAGACTAATTTTGGCATAGGTTGCTCTGTAAAGAAGATAAAGCTATGAATGTCTCAAAACTACAAGAGATTTCGGTGCAACCAAACAAAGAAGATAAAAAGAATCCCTCCTGAGCTAAGGTAGAAAAAAAGGGCAATTGATGTAAGTGTGAAATTATGGAGAGAGCTTGTAAAAGCATATGAGAAGTCTGATGCACGGAAGAAGTCCAGTGAGGAGAGTATGTAGGTATTTGAATTTTTTCATAAGATTATATCAAATTTATTAAACGATATTTAAATTTTATTTGTGCATAGTTAAATTGAATTAATATATGTTTCAGGACAAGGCCTCCAAGGCCAGGCTTGAGAAAATTTGTGCCATGCATCACAGTGGCCAGAAAGGTTTATAGGCCTTAATCTGTACATTTGTAAGTATATTTAATATGTTAAATGATATTTATTTTTTATTTCATTGGAAAAAGTAAATGATTGCATATTAAATAGTTTAACTAGTCCATGTGCCATGTTTTGACAGGAGGAGAAATATGGCCACCATCCAAAGCAATTTGTAAAGAATATGTTACAAAACAAAAAATGCAACAATTTTGCAATTTGGATGGAGAAAGAGGTATCAATAGTTGAGTTTCAATAGCTTAGTTGGATATTGTTGTGTTAACATGTCAATTTGCATCTCTTGTGTTGAGTTGTTTATTGATGCATAGGATGAGTAAATAGAGATCAAATCTTATGATTACAAGATGACCGTTTATGTGCATGAATAAATAGTAGAAGGATGTAGATGAACTCAATTCATCTAACTTTATGCCTCATGGCAGAAATACCTCTTGAATCTCTAATATCAGGTGCTCAAGACTTCCCTATAGCTTTTACCTTTCACTACCACCATTCCTCTTCATTGTGAGACTCATCTCCTTTTTCCTTATATGCAGGTATGTGCAGGATCATGAGGGGCCATCAAGTGGCAATATTATGGGTATTTGTAGGGTATGTGGCTGACGACTTTTTTTAACCCAAAATTGATGAAACAAAAAGGGTTTTTAGAGGAGATTCTCAGATTTCCACCAATATAAATTATTCTTTAATTTGAATTTAATCAATAATTATTATTTATTTTCTATTAGAATTACAACTAAAGTCCTGATCAATAGGCTGATTCAAAAACATCTATAAGTTTCAAATGGTATCTTATTTTTTAAATCCAAAACATGCGTCACATTCTATGCTTCACATACTATAGAATTAAAAAAAGAAAAATTAAATTTCATGAAGTTTCGACCAAGTTAAGGTGGTCAGACATAGGAGTTTTTATATTTTTTAAAAGTTGTAATAAAAAAATCATAATTAAATATTTACTTGGAAAAAAATTACAAAAAAATATGAATCACATCCGTACATGAGTCATCTACTTCTGTATAAAATATTATAAAAAAATATTATCATTTTATTATGGTTAGGTTGGTCAGACAGACACCTACTTCTTATTTTTTCCCTGAAATTTAAGTACTACTGCATTGAAATTTCAAAATTTCACCAAATAGATTTTATTTATTTTTAAATAAACCTAGTAGTTTAGAAACTAAATTTAATTTTATATAGATCCTATTCTTACATATTTTTGAAATAATATAGATAACTTATTCAAATTTTTACATCAAGTTTCCTAACACTGATTTTTCTGAATTTTTTGCCTCTTAAGGGCATGTTCTTTCCATGATGATCCTACACATACCCATGCATTTCTAGCTTCAACTCCTAATTCATCCCATGTTTTACCTTCCTCCTCTTTAGAATTTTCTTCTTCTTCATCCTCCTTTGACTATGGAAGAGATTCATCTTCTAAACCTTCCTCATCTGATTTTGATTCCTCTTCTACATCAGAGGGTTCATATCCTTGATCTGACTCTTTTGAATTATCAGAATTAGAATCACTAACTTCCATATTCAAAAATTCCCAACCAACATCTTCAATAAATTTATCTGGATCATCAGTAATACTCTTCAAAATTTGTCGCCAATTCAAGTTCATTCTGCTTTCATAATACTTTATCCATGAAGTTTATCCATTCCTTGATGCCATCAAGTGAAGATTGAGGAATGGCGTACATGTGGAGTACATACCACTTGAAGTCTTTGAAAATAATAGCCATATCAAATTCCTTTTTCCCAACTCCTACTCTCTCAAGGTTAACAATCTCAATCTCACTAATAGCGATTACTAAGAAAGGTAATTCCACCAACTCTACCAAACAGTTTACCATAGGAACAATAAAATTAGAGGCTTTGAAAGGAACTCCATGAAAACCAAGCTGTCTAAATGGTATATAAAACTCTAGTTCAAAATATTTTAGATGAGACTACTCCCATATAAGCTCTCTTACTCGCTTGAAAAATCCTTGAAACTCTCTATTGTTTTTATTTTCCTATCCCTCTCTTGCTATCCTTCCTCAATTTCATCAAGATCATACATTGACCTTCTTGCCCCTCCTAAAGTTTGGACCACATCCATTACCTCCACATAAAATTGACATCCTTGGTATTCTTGGTTCCCACGCCATGATATGGTTATGAAAATGAAAATGAAGCAAAGTAATGATATCCTTCTTTGTTGGCTGGAAGAATGCAAGCTTAATGTTTTGATACATGATACCAGCTCTCTCTTTTTCTCTCATGGTTGAATAATGAAATATAGTACAGTAGGCCTCCAGAGTTCCAATCATCTTTCTTCCTCTTCCACCAAATGTTGGCCTGATCCACATGTCTGCTAGCCTAATTGGCTTTGTTTTTAAAATCTAAAGTTTCTTCAGAGTAACTAATGTAGCTCTCTCTTCCTTTTAAGACTCTTTTAAAGTTTCTATAGATCATCTATGGGATTTAATCATCTGTACCACATGGTTGATGTGCTTTGAATCCTTGCATCTAAAGGAAATTTCCTTAACATAAATACTGCTAGGGAATTTCAATGTTGCCATTGTAGTTGGCATTAAAGCTGGTACCTGCAACATTATTGAAAATTATCCTTATATAAGAATTCCCTCCATCTTGTTGGCTTGTAACACTCTTGATGGTGGCTACCTAAGGTTTGATTCTGATTCCTCTTCTAAATCAGAGGGTTCATATCCTTGATCTGACTCTTCTAAATTATCATAATCAGAATCACTAGCTTCCATATTCAAAAATTCCTAACCATCATCTTCAATAAATTTATCTTGATCATCAATAATACTCTTCAAAATTGGCCACTAGTTCAAGTTCATTCTGCTTTCATAATACTTTATATCCATGGAGTTCAACCATTCCTTGATGCCATCAAGTGAAGATTGAGGAATGGCGTCAATGTGGATTACATCCCACTTGAATTCTTTGAAAACAATAGCCATATCAAATTCCTTTTCCCCAACTCCTACTCTCTCAAGGTTAACAATCTTAATCTCACTAATAGCGATTACTAAGAAAGGTAATTCCACCAACTCTACCAAACAGTTTACCATAGGAACAATAAAAGAAAAGGATTTTGAAAGGAACTCCATGAAAACCAAGCTCTCTAAATGTTATATCAAACTCTAGTTCAAAATATTTTAGATGAGGTTGCTCCCATATAAGCTCTCTTACTTGCTTGACAAATCCTTGAAACTCTATATTGATTTTATTTTTCATGTCCCTCTCTCGCTGTTCTTCCTCAATTTCATTAGGATCATACACTGACCTTCTTGACCCTCCTAAAGTTTGGACCACATCCATTAACTCCACATAAAGCTTGAAATCCTTGGTCTTCTTGGTTCCCATGCCCTGATATGGTTATGCAAATGAAAATGAAGTAAAGTAATCATCTCCTTCTCCGCTGGCTAGAAGAATGCATGCTTAATGTTTTGATACATGATATCAACTCTCACTTGTACTCTCATGGTTGAATACTGAAATATAGTATGGTGGGCCTCTAGAGTTTTAGTCATCTTTCTTCCTCTTCCACCAAATGCTAGCCTGATCCACACGTTTGCCAACCTAATTGACTTTTTTTTAAAGCTGAAGTTTTTCCTGAGTCACCAATGTAGCTATCTCTTCCTTTTTCAGATTCTTTCATTGCTATAGTTTGTCTCTGGGATTTAATCACCTGTACCACATGGTTGATTTTCTTTGAATCCTTGTATCTAAAGGAAATTTCCTTAACATAAATACTACTAGGAAATTTCAATGTTCACATTGTAGTTGGCATTAAAGCCAGTACCTACAAAATTATTGAAAATTATCCTTAAATAAGAATTCCCTCCATCTTGGTGGCTACATAAAATCTGATTATGATTCCTCTTCTAAATCAGAGGGTTCATATCCTTGATCTAACTCTTCTGAATTATCATAATCAGAATCACTAGCTTCCATATTCAAAAATTACCAACCACCATCTTCAAAATTTTTATCTAGATTTTTGCTTTCATAATACTTTATATCCATTGAGTTCAACCATTCCTTGATGCCATGAAGTGAAGATTGAGGAATGGAATCAATGCAGAGTACATCCTACTTGAAGTCTTTGAAAATAATAGCCATATAAAATACCTTTTGCCCAAGTCATACTCTCTTAAGGTTGACAATCTCAATCTCAAGTATTAGCTAGGGAATTTGAAATTTTATTATGATATGTGCACTTTGATATGATGTAATATTATTATGGTTTTGTCTCATATGTTGTAATATTAGATATATAAAAGAAAAATAAATTATTGCATGAAATAAATAATAACTTATCATTCTAATTTTTTTTTTGTAGAACATGGGTCTTCCAGAAGATCAAGATGATCCTCAACATGATATAAATCCACAAAATATTGGTTCAGCTACTAGTACAAATGACATGGAAAAGAATGATGTGGAAGACACCAAGGTCGATGACAATGATGATGACGATGACGATGATGATGACAATGATGATGATGATCACGATGGTGATGATGATGAATAGACAGTTGGTGGTAGTAACTAGTGACATTCATGATCATATAGACTACCTCATGGATCATTGTTGATATATCGTTATGATGACTCTTTTCATGGTTACTATCATATGTATCATTTTCACGGCCTACAATACTATATTATTGAGTTGTATCATATTGACATTTATCGTTTTCAAAATTTCACTATATCATTTGACCATGTATCATCTTTACTTGTATCAGTTTGAGTTACATAATTTATCAATTTTATTTATATCATTTGTACATGTATCATTTTCACTTATGTCGACTATTGGACATGTATCATTTTGACATGTTTTTGATGTACTGGCATATTTTACTTGCACTTGTTTGAGCTATATAGGATGGCGATCTTCTCAGTATTGACTTGTCAATTTATATATCTTAAAAGCAGTTGATGGGTTTTGGATGGATATTTATTACATATGATGATTTTAATTTACTTTTCAAATTTAATTAAACTAGCAATCACACCTTGGTGTGCAATGGGTATGTTGAAGAGTTGTGGAAGGTCAATTAGGGAACTTATTTTTGATCTATTTCTTTGCAATTTATGGTGTACATGAGGTCAATCAGTAGAGAGATATAAGGGTAGCTAGAAGGAGAGAGATGGAGAGATAATGAGATAGAGATATATAGAGATATGGAAGAAGAAATATGGAGAGATAGAGATGGAGAGGTAAAGAGATATAGATATAGAGGTCTAAGAAAAGTGAGAGGGAGAGGGAGAGTGAGATGGTTGCATAGAGAGGAGGCATGCTTAGAGTTAAAGAAGGAGAGAGGAAGATAAAGGTAGAGATGAACATAGAGCGAGAGAGGAAGAGGCATTCAAATAGATAGAGAGGTAGATGAAGGTAGAAGGAGAGATAAAGATAGAGAGTGAGAGGTAGAGATATAGAGATAGGCAATGAGATATAGTGATAGAGAGATAGAGATAGAGATGGTGAATATAGTGATAGAGAGAGAGAAAGATAAAGAGATAAAGATAGGGGTGAACAAGGAGTATGTGTGTGAGAGAGAGTGAGAGAAAGATATAGAGATAGAGATATGGAGGGAGAAACAAGGAGTGCGCGTGTGTGTGTGTGTGAGAGAGAGAGATATGGAGATAGATATAGAGAGGGAGATTTATATACATAGACAAAGAGGAAGGGAGAGAGGGGGATATAAATAGATAGAGGAAATCGAGTAGAGAGAGATAGAGATGTATATGGATTGAGAGAGGAATAGGGAGGGGTAGAAATAGATATAGAAAGAGAGACAAAGAGAGAGTGAGAGAATTAGAGAGGGAGAGATAGAAAGATAGAGATAGGAAGTTATATATAGAGAGAGGTAGAGAGAGGGAGATATATATAGAGAGAGAGAGGAAAAAATATATATATAAACAAAGAGAGAGAGAGAGAGAGATGGGAAGAGAAAAATGGATCTCTTTATATCTATCTCCCTCTCTATCTCTATGTTTCTCATTCTTTCAATCTCTCTTCTCTCTCCCCTATTTCTCTCTTATTTGTCTTACCTTCTATCTTATAAGTACATTATAACTTCAATGTGTGTGTTGTATCAATAAGAATATATACATGCATATGTTCATATAAGCCTATGTTGTATGCCTATCAATGAAATTTTTATTTAGAAACTAAACTTACAATGATTTCTACCAAAATAATTATTCTAAACTAACCATAGGACCCGATGTGTGTGTGCACACATGTAGATGCAGATTTAAATTTTAAATCAAATGGGTACATTCAAAAATTAGACAGGATGTCCTACCAAGCCTACTAAACTCACAATGTAAACAAGGGCATTGTTTTCCACTTACATTACATATTGTTCAACAACGTGAATCACCCCCTTCCCATTCAAACAAGTGCCTCTTTTGTGAAATGTCAAGGAAATTAGTAATAAGGAATCATTCTTACAAATATCCTACCATGCCCTGAAGCAAACTAAAAGTATATACACCTAATCTTAAGTATATATCAGGGATACCTAGGGACACATTCCCCCCATAAATCCCTTGTCCTAGTTCCTAGGACGTCCCGAGCACCAAGGGATGACAAGGGGACGGCAGGGGACCATCCCCCTTTTTTGCAAATTTTCTAAGAAATGATCTAGGAATGGGGGGATGTTGTTGACCCAATGGGGGATAGCTAACCAGTCCTAGGGATGGAAGGGGGAAAACTGAGCCATCCCTCGATCATCTATAGTGGTCTTTGGCTTTAGGATTGGCATACTACAAATTATCGACAAACTCCATCTCTACAATGGGACATTGATCCCGACGACATGACCCAGGTAGATGAGGAGGAGACAACTGTGGGTTTGGTTGGGGTTCCATTGGTTGAGGAGGAGCATCACAGTGGCAGTGACTTAGAGGATGACTCTAATTTTGATGTGTTTATGAGAGATGATTAGGGGCAGCAATGCTCTTTGTTTATTTTGTATTCATTACTGACATACAATATTGTATTGTGATTTTCATAGAAAACTTTAAAACTGTATGGCAGTAATGTAGCCTTTGGGCATTTTGATATAAGTTTATAATTCATAACTTGGAGGTTGTTTCATGATTACTGTATGTTAATTTTGAATGTGTATTGAGGATTGGCACAATGTTGAACACAAATGTTATATGCTAATGTTCTATAATGTGTATTATGCATGCCTTATCCATGTTATCATATGAATATTTAAAATTTCTCTATATTTTTATGTAGCCATCCCCTATCATCCCTAATTTTTGCCTCAAAAATTAGAAACTTGGGGACTCGTCCCACTGTCCCCATCCCAAAAACTTGGGGTAACCTTGGTATATACAAATAATTGTATATGTAGAAATGTACATGGTGTGTTTATATATATCAATCTTTAGAAACAAGACTAACAATGATTCTATCAAAGATGGTATACAATTCCCAATGTGCATAAACAATATTCACAGACAAATCTAGACATATCAATGAAATGGGTATTTAGGAATAAGACATTGCAAGAAATTCTATCTAGTACTGAATAAAATTATAAACCATACAAGGATTCCATAAAAGCTTTGAATCATACCATATGTACTCTTATGGCCCAATTTTTATACATATAACATAAATAGGCTAAGACATACATGTACATGCTTATATGGATATGCGATGAAATGGATATTTAACAACAAGACTTGTTGAAAATTATATCTAGCACTAAATATACTATGTATTCTAATCAAAGCCTTGAATATACTATGTATTCTAATCACAAGGTCCAATATATAAATGTATTGTACACATGCATGCACACAAACATAGACTTAAAGACCTGTGGCCATATGTATATCAATGAAATGAATTTTTTTTGATGCCTTGTGAGGTTTTCCTTTTGTGGGTGCAACAAAACTTCATTACCATCCTTCTATTGGTGCAACATCTAGAAGAGATCTTGTTGTTGCTTGCATTAGGTATTTTTATCATAAAATGTTTTAGACTTCCTGCTAAATGTTCTGAATCTACTCAATAATATAATAATCTTTCTTGTTAATCTTTTATCAATGAACCCATCAATGGGGATTAAATATTCAAATATTAATTTTTATTAGTCATTCCCTCACCATCCCCACAACCCTGTCCCCTAAACTGAGAGAAACATTTCTTAGCCTTATTCTTTGGATAAAAAATGAGTTTATCACATTTGAGAAACCATCCATATAGAGTGGATGTATCCATATATTAATTGAGATTCTCCTATTTGTTAGTGATGCCATGCTTCTCTTTATGGTAAAGATTATTTGTCTATCAGTAAATTCGAATCAAACCACAACAAGAAATTATGGGATCTATCCTCACTCTCACTCCTCACTCCTCACTCCTAAGAAATTTAAGCCTTTGTCTCAGATGTAGCCACAACTAGGCCTCAAAGGCTTTTGGGATTTCAGCAGGACAAGGTCTTCAGAAGTATCACAATTCAACAAATGGTTGAAATGTTAGGATTATCATACTTTTTCTCCTCCTTGGCAAGGCCCACACTCTGGAGGTGTGCAAATTTAAAACTGAATTTCCTCAAACTTGCAGTGAAAAACATAGGTTTTGCTTCCCCATAGCCACAAAACAACAAATATAGCACCCATAAAAATAATCACCTTTGTTGAATGTTTCTACAAATGTAATATGGAAATTTTTGGATGTTACATTTTATAATTGAAAATAGTTGAAGGCAAGCAGTATGCTATACAAATTTATTCAAGGAAAACCAACATATACTTTCCAAGCCTACAATAGTATAATTGCCTCAAATGATACATAGCTATTTTTTCACAAGCACTGGCACAATCCATATGGCCCTAGGATCCATCAAAATTGTCTGGGTAGAGTTTGTCTCCATGTTAATACATCTAAAAAGTTACCTATTTCTTTTGAAAGGCTCCATTGTCATTTGTTGTAAAGAATGCACACAACACATGGCAAGGGAAAACATTTACTATTCACCAAAATTGTATAAAAATAATTGCAATATTTATCTCTTAATAGTTTGTCCCTATCTTTCCAAAATCACCCATTTACTTATTTTTCCCTACTTTGTACCTTCTGGATGTTATGATAAAGTGGTACACTCATCAAAAATTCCTTTAGCACTCCCATTTTCATACATTAATAGCAAAGCATGCAGAAAGCATTGGTTGTTTCTCATCTTCAATAGGCATAAATATAGATTTACAACCCATTTAACCTTTAATCTATTCCCCAATCAACTAAAATGTCTATCATTCAACTTCTGCGAATGGTAGGTGATTACCACAACAATAATCCACCTTTTTGAGACCTAATGACCATATACATATAGATCCCAAGTATGGAAAACCCACTTTCAAGTATGCATGAGCAAGATTTTTGGGCTTCTACTATTGGAAGAAATGATTCTTAGGTCAATGGAATTTCCTACCTTCTGGAAATTGATTTTTGGTCCCTATTAGAAAATTTCTCCACAACCTAGGTTTGAGCTTAAGGTTAAAAATTTCAACTTCTTTCTCTATAGAGGAAGATTTTGTTGCTAAAGGCACAATATAAGCTATGCTAAACCATAATAAACAAAGTTAAAAAAAGTTTTATCCCTAAGAAATATGAAAAATTTCAAATGTAGGTCCAAAGTAGATGCACCATCATTCTGAAGATTGATAATCATTGACATGGTCAGGTTGTATCCATCATATATTTAAAAAAATCCATTACGTGCATATCCTGCAATCATTGCATTCCATTAAATAACCCCTCTTTGAGGCATTTTGTCAAATAGCTCATGTTCCTTCTCTATGCTTCCACATTTTACATACATATCTACTAGAGAATTTTCAACTATAATATCTGAAAAAAGTCTTGCTTTCATGATTCCTCAAGATGGATGTCCAGACCTTGTTCCAAAGCTCCCATTTTGGCATAGACAGGGAGGAAACTAGCAAAGGTTGTGGAATTTTGCTTTACACCTACCAATTTCATATGCTTGAAAGTTTCTAAAGCTTTTTCAACAATCCATTTTGTACATATCCTGCAATCATTCCATGAGATGGCATCTTTT
The DNA here is from genome assembly GCA_007258455.2 of Sequoia sempervirens. Classification (NCBI taxonomy): domain Eukaryota; kingdom Viridiplantae; phylum Streptophyta; class Pinopsida; order Cupressales; family Cupressaceae; genus Sequoia; species Sequoia sempervirens. The sequence continues at coordinate 159,341 of VDFB02055788.1, forward strand.
CAGGTATTCAATCAAACAGTTCACGTTCCTAGTTAATGCTTCCACTTTTTGCTTGAAAGTTTATAATGTCTAACAAAGTTCCTCTATCCTTTATTCTTCGATGGGTGTCCATACTATTCCAAAGCTCCCATTTTGGCATGGGCAGGGAGGATGCTAGCAAAGGTTGTGGAATTTGGCTTTAAACCTGACAATTGCATTTGCTTGGAAATTTCTAAAGCCTTTTCAGCAAATCCATTTTGTGCATATCCAAGACCACATCTCCTTGAAGCACCTTGTCAAACACTTCACATGCCCATTCTTTGCTTCCAAATTTTGCATACATGTCTACCTAATCAGTTGCAACTACATCTGAAAATTTTTCCCTTATCCCTTATGATTCGATAGATTTCCATACCCTATTCCAAAGTCCCCATTTTTGCACAAGCAGGGAGAATGGTAGCAAAGATTGGAGTCTAGATTTACACCTACCAATTGAATTGTCTCCAATTTTTCTAAGGATTTTTCCATCCTTTTGATTCAAAATAGCATTTATCTAAGCGCAGTAACCTATAGGCTTGATGTAGAAGAATGAGACATGGATGATCTCTTCGATGTACACCACTAACAAATACCAGTTCCACTCCACTAGCATTTCAGATTGGGGATAGGGGAAAGCACCTCTACAATTTTCAATGGCTCTCAAACCAGAGAAATTCATGTCATCATGCTTGAGGTATCTCTCTTCATTTTTTTACCCAATAAATGAAATGGAAAGATTTTCCCTCATATACAAGAAAAATTCCAATAAACATATGCTTGCTTCACTACATTGAAAAACATGACATAATAATAAAAAGCTATTTAGCAAGCATCTTGGCATCCATGGCATCCATCTCTTTGTCAAGCTCTATGCGAGCCTTTACAAGTCCAACGTAGAACTCATTTGCATCAGAATCCCACAGCTTTACTCTATGCATTATTAGATTTGCAAACTTGCTAACCCATGTCATGGTCGATGAGAAGGCCGAGCCTTGTGTAGTGGCCAAGCCACAACCAGCAACAACATGGATGGAGACAACGACCATATAGGCAAGTAAAAAGTGGAAGTCAGCAAAGATTCAATGGTCTGTCCATGAAAAAAATCATCTCCACCCTCCCTCGACAAGTCTGTGTCATAGATGCATTAGTTCAGCTCAACACACTTCAAATAGGATACGCCTTTGGCATAAATTATAGATATTTGGCTCACTTATTTTAATTATAGATGATGATCATGTTACAATAATAGTTCAGGCAGTGATGAAAGGTAAAATTAATGCTTGGCACCTCAAAAATGAAATTGAAGTTTTGTGGTGAGCCACATTAAAAGAGGTGGTAATGTGGAAGTGGATGTCTTATCTAAATGGGCTTTAAATTTTGGTGAAACAGGGGAATTTAGGTTGGAGGATTTTAGAGGTGTTTAAAAGTTAGTGGAAAACACCTTAAATGAACATTGTGGTGAAGTGAGTGAAGTAGGTTTGACATGACAAGCAAAGGCATGGGTGGCAGGCAGTGGTGAAGTAGTACTTCATTAATAGAAAGTGTGGGCAATCCAAGATGGTGTTAAATGCAAGCCCTCAATTAAGATGTGTTAATTTCATTTGGAAAGGGTTGAGAAAAAATTTGCAACAAACTTTGGTGGTGGCAACACTGGTTGGTAGGAGAAATGGAAGCCAATTTCACCTTCTGGTCATGAAGATCTTTGGGCCCGTTTTATGGAGCTCGGTGTCCATAAAAGTACTGGACAGTCTTTTCCTTGTTGATGATGAGTGACTAGTGTAGAGTGAAAAAATGATTTGTGGAAAGGATTTCAGCTCTTTGAAACATAGATACCAAACCAACATGGACATTTACTCCATAATTGCAGCATGGGGCTTGGATTTAGGTAAACCAGTGGAAATGGTGAGGATGGTGATGCAAAAAATTATGCATGAAGATTTTTTGGTAGGCATGGAGTCCATTCTTGAATGGGAAATTTCGGGTGTAGCTGTAGATTATTCTGAAGGACTAGTAGATGATGAAATTGAGGAGCTCTATAGGAGATTGGGGCTCAAACCCCTTATTTGTTGGCCCAAAGGAAAATACAAATCTCGTTGTTGTGGGGAAGCGCGTTTGGGATGGAAAACACTCAAAGTATTCATCAAACTCATGGAGGTTGATGAAGTTTTGGCACAAGTAAAGGCAGAGATTTAGGGATTGGAAGTGAAAAGGAAGCACCAGAAGAAGAATTTGGGGAAGTGGCAAAAGTCAAAGAATCCTTTGAAGGAGATAGCCAAGCATCCATGTAGAGCTCATTAAGACTGGTTGTGTTTGTCTGTGTTTGATTTTGTTGTATTAAAGTGTGTAACTCTAAACACTATTAATGATGGCTATTTTTTGTTTATGGGGTTTATTTAATGTTTTACTCTACACATTAAGGTACCTCTAGTTTTTGTCATTTGTTGTGGAATTTTGGTGGGTAATGACATAGAACAATAAATGTACCTTTTTATCTTTACAAGCACTACAAAATTTTGTGTTACCGACCCAAAAAAAAATAATTGCCTTGTTATTTAATCATATGAGTTAAATAATTAAATTTCTTAGTCTATAATCATATGAGTTATTTAAGAGGCACAATATACGTAACTAATTAAATTGAAATAAAATATAGTAAATTAATAAAAGAAAGCAAAATAAGAAGCATTTTTAGAAGCAAAAAAGGAAGAAAAATAAGAAGCATTTTTAGAAGCAAAAAAGGAAGCAAAACAAAGAAGAAACAATTTTAGAAACAAAAAAGGAAGCAAAACAAGAAGCATTTTAGAAGCAAAAGGGAAGCAACAAGAAGTATTTTAGAAGAAGGCAACAATGGAAGCCAAACTAGAAGAAATCTTGAAAGAAAAATTGGAAACAAAACTAGAAGCAATACCAGAAGCAAAACTAGAAGCAAAATCAGAAGCCTAATTGGGTGCTAATTTAGGTGCCATTTATGACACTATTTCCTAGTGCTATTTTAGTCATTAACAGGGGTGCTATTTTCGGCACTGCTTTCTGGCACTATTTTAAGCACTAATGAAGCATTGTGTTTTTTGGCACTAATTATGGTACAAACTCTGACATTACATTTGGTGCCACCTTCAATGTAAAAGTTGGTGCCAAGATGACCATGCCTGTTTGTGCCGAGTTTGGCATCGACCAGCTCGCTCAATTCATGGGCTAAAATACACTGAAATCTGGCACTATTTTAAGCAATATTTTCCTATTTTGCTGTAGTGTTCCTAGATGTTATACATTTCCTATAATTTAATTTCACTATTCCCAACATTAAATTTATTTACAAAGTGTTGATGTTTTCTGCACAGCAAAAACTCAGAAAAAATATGAAATCCTATCTCTCTTGAAAGGTAAATCTCTATCAGCAAGCCTCAAGAGATAACCCTAATGTCTCTAATGTCAGGTCTTGACAATGCATAAACAACTTAGTGATAAATGTGAAAATGTTGGTAATCACAATGGGACCTTACTACAAGCAAAGACTGAATCTTCAATTTATCATATCTAATAATGATACTTCTAATCTTGTGACTAACTCAAATGATAAAGAAACAACAAAAGATTCGGGTTCAAAGAGATCACTAAGACTAATGCTATTCTAAGATTAACAATGCAAATGACCAACACTTGAAATGGACCAATCCCTCAAAACTAATTTCTACTTGACCCAGATGGATCTGCAATCTTATAGAAATAGTGCAATCTTCTAAGGTATTAAGATTTTCAAATCATGAACATTCATTCAAACAACCCTATTGCAATTGAAATGAATAAATCCTCACAATTGAACCAATCGCAATGAATATAAAAGTCCAGGCTAACTTTGCAAAGCAACTCACAATTAGTTGGTTGCGAAAAGTATGGACTAGGGATTGCTACAACACTTCAAATATCAAATCATGAACACCATTAAATCAAATCTAATTCTAAATATCAATTTTCCTCAAAGCAATTCCAAAGATAGAATAACAAGAACCATGCAAGATCAGAAGAACACAAGTATGGCACCAAATCACAATGTCATTACTTGCATTAAATTATCCACTATAGCAACAATTCTAGTCTTTTTTTACAATATTTGCTTGAGAAAACTACTTTCTAACTTCTACTCTACTTAATTCGCTTCAATAAGTTATCTATATCTATATCGTTGTTTTGTATCTATCTATGTCTTACAAGTGAGGAAAAATGCCTTACTTATAGAAAATCCCAAACCATGTCGGCCTAGCCATGTTTTACAATAATATTTGGCCACAACACAAGTCGACCAAGCGAAATTCAAAATAAAATAAATATGCATTAAATGCATGAACTTCATCTAGGTTGGCCTGGGATCCTCAATGCAGCCCAAACCAAAGCCTACAAAATAATAGGGAAGCACAAATCTCGATGTAGCTGAACATTAATTAACTTTCCCCTTTGTCTTTATTCTAATCCAACATTTCATGAACCTTCAAAAGCACCCTATCCAAGTCGGCCATAGGTGGAAAAGGAAAAACCCTAAGTCAGCTCTTAATTGATGTAATATCCTCACTTGATTATTTCACCGATTTATCCCACTCAACCTCATATGTTAGGTATTTATCAATAATAGCAATGTAGGTGGCTACATCATCTAACTGGTGTTCAGTAATAGGATCACCACCAACTAGAGCATAAACATCATGCCACCACTTTCTCAACTATTCTAAGCTCAAATATTTAGGTGTAATCTTCCTTCTTCCTATCATTATTTCAAAGAAAGCAATGCAACCATTGAACAAACCAGTCAGGGTATCATCAATTTTCCTCCTCTACTTGTAAATCTTCTTCAGAACCTTTTGCATGATTTGTAAAGCTTTAAACCACTCCCAAGATTTAGTAGCTTTGGAGGAAGGGAGAATTTCATCACTTATAATCTTGTCCCTGGTGTACTCCATGATGGTTTTCATTTTCTGCAATAGGAGATCTATATCTTCTTTGTCCTAAGATAATACCTCCTTCAATCAATCCATTGCCCTCATATCATCCTTCCCAGATGATAGAATTTCCCTGATAGCATCATCTCCTTTAGACTACACCCCTTGTAACCAATTGGCAGTAGCAAGACTAGAAGCCTTCATCTTTTCCAATTCAGTGATAGTTTCCTTGGGGAGGAGGTTTGCAACAGAAGATGAGGAGCTAATAGACTGCAAGAGTTTCATCAGATCCTCAAAACATTTCTTAAGTCTTTCATTTTGTTTCTTTAGCTCATATTTAGTTTGAACCTCCTTCCTCAATCTCCCCAAGATAACTGTTCTAGAACCCTGATATTCTTCGATATCTTGCCCCATGGAGGTAGCCCCTAAATTGATAGTTAGTAGGTTGTAATCCTTTCTAGTTACCTCATCTCTGTTTTTATCTGGGACATAAGTGGAAATGTGGGCTACTCTATTATTGGTCTCATCCTTTTCAATCTTTGAGATCACCCTTGCCCTCTTCTTTCCTTTATCCTTGCCAATATTTGCTAACAACTCATCCCAATTGGGTGGGGAATCTTCCACAATGACTTGCTTTATTTTTATTTTCTTGTCTAGCTAGTCTGGAATAGTGGAATCCAATTGCACTTCACTTTGCCCCACTTCCTCCTGCTAATCCTTGGGCATATCTTCATTTAAATTCTACTTTTCAGGAACCTCCTTAGCCTTGTCCTTATCTTCAATGTGCTCCTCTCCATGTGTTGGTGATGGGATTGTATCTGATACTTTCTCTTTGTGAGGGGAGCTAACTTCCTCAGTTCCAATAGGTGACTCTGCATATGCAACCAAGGGAGACTGCATTACCTTTTCAACTTTGGCCTCTACACTATAAAGGTCACCCTCATGAAATTCTTCTCCTTCAATATCTTGATGTTCCTTAGCCTTCTCTAATTCACCTAGTTCACTTTGATCTTCATGGGAAGAAGGAACATCATCATGCTACTCCTCATGAGAAGTAACTAGAGGAGGATCTGCTTTGGGCACACTATCCTTAGGGGAAGGAGTCCTAGACTTCCTTGTGTATACCTGTGTCTTTTCTCCAAAAATTTCTACATTCACTACCAGTGGAGCAATCTATACTTCATCCTTGGAACCTACCTTTTGTGATATTCTCACAATTCTCCTTCTTTTAGGCACAAGAACATCGATCTCAAGATTCTGCTTTTCAGTTTCTTTCTTTTCAGACTTCTTAGTCCTTGACCTTTTCTTAGCAATTGGCCTTCTCTATTTTTCTATTTCTTGGGCTTCCTCCACTTGACCACCCTTAATCTTGATTTTGAAAGGGGAGCCTACCTTACCTTTTCCTTTGGGATCCTCTTGCTCAGCTGACTCCTTGGAGGTAGAGTGAGGGTCCAAATCTCCTATCATATCAAAGGTGCACTTTACTCCCTCATTCTCTAACTCCCATATCTTGTGTTTCAACCACATTTTAGTGTACTTGGTGATAGGATCCATTATTTGTTCCAATTTTGTCTTTTCCTCCTCTAGCCAATCAATATCACCAATTGGCATGTCTTTAACTGCCTCATAAGCATGGCCCTGAATCAGGTTTCCATCATCCTCGAGTTGATCTAGGACTACCCTCACATTGTATAGCCAGACTGATTCAACTAGGAGCTGAGAGAACTTCTTCTTCCTAACCTCATACTCATTGCTGCAATTAGCCCAGTAATCTTCTAACTCAACCTTATCACTATATTCTCTACTAGCCCTCTTTTGAGCTTCACTTGTGATATAAAATCTAGACCTCTTGGAATAGAAAGATAAACCAAGAGTACTCATCTCCTCTTCTGAAGCCTGGGCTGAAATAATCGAAGGACATGCCTCTCCAGTACCAATCCTTACTGGGAAGTCTCCACCAAAACCAGTCTTATGGTTGTCCTTTTTGACAATAGCATCAAAATCACATATATGCCTAGTTACTTCCAAAGTAAGATGTGATCAGTGGGATACCTTGGAAGTCGACATGGAGCCCTTTGGAAGCAATCAATCCGGATGTATGAGAAAGTTGGGAATTGAATAAACCAAGCACCATATTTCTTGATAAGCTCTTTTGCTTGGTTTGAAATCCTCACATGTTCTGCACCCTGAAGCAATCTAGTGATATGCATGGTGAATGCATCATTCACCCTTCTATAGCTCAAACTTCCTAAATACAATTGAGGATAAACCTCATAGATGAAATCCTATCCAAAGATCCCTTTCATACTTAATCCCTTGTAGGGATGAAACCTTGCAAGTGCATAGACTAAGTATGAAGTCATTGTGAAGTCTTGGTTTGCAACACACTAGATAGTTGCTCATGGATCACCCTACTTATGATACCTTCCCAATGATAGTCAGTATTTTCCTACTCCATCCTCACAATAACATGGCACATCCAATTCTCAAATGTACCAGCACTCTTCAATCCAACCACCCTGCTAAGAAGAGTGATGGCATCATAATATTCCTTCTTAAACTTTGCTCTAAACAGCTGCTTAGGCAACTTGGAATAATGGGACTTGGGCTTCTCCAGCCAGGAATTGATGAGTTGCTAAGATTTGATAGTCTATTCTTCATAGTACTACTTGGATGCCTCCATGTTGAATGCTACCACATGAGATCTATCTAGCATATCAAAAGTCTGGGCTTTAGAAACTGGGTTCAGATTTTCCACAACTCTTCCTTGAGGACCAATAATTCTCTGTGTACCCTGGTCATAATGTATGGCACACTCAAGGACAAGCTCATAACACTGTACCATGGAGCGAAAACCTACTACATGCCAATCCTAATTCTAGCATTCTTCTAGCCACTAGAGGAAGATCTTGGGCTACCATTCTGCCTTTAAACTCTTCATAGTCCCATAGTCCAACATTGGTATCTGTTACTTCTAACCAAATATAAGTGATCTTACTTTCTAGAATTTTGCTCCTGATATCCATCTTAATTCTTTATGCCTCTAATAGTGAGGATCCTTCCATGTCACTCTTAGCCTTTCCAGCCACTACCTTGCTAGATTCAGCCTACACTTGACAAGCAAATAATAATAAGAACCATAGGAAACCAATGTTAATCACCATAAAAATGGATCCCTTGTAAGTAATGTATCATTAAATCTCAAATAAAATGATCATATTAGGCTTCGGGTTTCAAGACCATCCACAAAATCCAAGCCAGGGAGGAATTTCAGAGAATTCTAGGCCAAACAAATTTCAGTGGAATAAACAAGAAAACACCTATGAGCAATTCAATCTGATCATTATTAATCACTAAACAGCACATGAGATCTTAAAATAACATAAATGAATCATAAAATGTGTCATCACCTACTAACACATTATGCTACTTCATATTCCTTCATATTTCATCAAATTTTGGGAAAATTCACTAGAGACGGATTTTTGTGAAGGAGGAGACTTTTAGCAGAATTCAGAAAAAACAGGGAGCCAAGGATTTCGGGAAAATCTGGATTCGAAGGAAATCCGCGGATAAGGTAAAACTTCAATGACAGCGAATTCTAGGAAAATGAAGGGGATGAGGAAAATCCGCTAGAGCCCAAAAATCCCGAACCAAGGATGAAACCTGAACTTAGACACTAAATCACGATTTTGCCCGGATTAACAGATCGATGATAAATTTTGAGAATCTAAGCCTGAGATAAGATTGATGAGGGCCTTCTATAGATTTTCTTCGTGTTTTAGGCCAGTTTAAAAGCAAGACAAGGAGAAATGGTGATGCCCTAGATATCAAACCCTACAAATCTACCATTAATGCATAGACAAGCTCAATATTCAATTAGTTCAACCATTAAATCGCTACTAGGGATAATCATGGTTCTCAAACAGGACTCCTCGTAATGTGAATACATGAATAGTCTCCAAAAACTACTTGGGAACCCATAAACAAAACATTATTATGTACCCCTGGCCATGAATTGCTCAAGGATTCAGAACTTTGAACTGAAAGCAAGTTTACAACATCAAGACACTGCAATCATTTATCAGCCAAAAGTAAAGGGTTACATATACATACCATGATGAACAAAAATCAACCTTAGAAATAACACATGTGAAATTAATGGTGCCTAGTGAAGATAGCAATAGAAATGCTCAAGAAATCACCACCAAATCAAATAAGATGCAGATCTAATGCTTCAAATCAAATCAAATACTTCTAAGAACTCACTCATCAGCTCAATCGATGACAAACAATAATGCATAATGGTAAAAAAAGACCCCAAAGATCAGTTAAATGCATCCCTAACAATAGTAAAAATGAGCATTAATGTCGCTAACAAGACAACCAAGAAAATCTAGGAACCTGATGACAAGACATAATTCAAAAATATCTGGCCACGCAGAATTCCACAAAGACAAAAATCTCTAAACCACAACATTCAGTCGGAATTCAAGTAGGATCCAGGAAAATTTGGTCGGGCTATAAAATCTCGAACTTAGTTAAAAACTAAAGATCTTCAATGTGCAACTCAGGAAAATCACTTAGGCCAGCAAGATAAACAATTAAGCACGTGCCAAAGCAAGACAAATATTCAAAATCAAAGGGCCCAGACACCAAAAACTAAAGCATAAAAGGGTCCCTGCCTTCAGCGGGGCATGTGTGAGAAAACTGCACAACACAAAGGAAGATAGGTGTTTCTTGGAACCAGTTGATTGAGTGCAATGTCCTTAAAAACATAACATTCTAAATATTGTTAAGATAGCTAGATGTGAAATCTCTCCTTTTGACTAGTTTTTTCTCTCTATATTTGCACTACCATGCACTCCACAAATAAATATAAATTTCTTAGAGTTTAATTTTCTTGATTGTTATCTTAGGATCTCTTTCTTCATAATATTAGTGGATGCTCTACTACAACACTAGATGCAACATATCAATAAAGAAAACTATATGTATGTATATAAATATGTATTTGTAAATGCAAGTGTAAATGCAAAGAGCATATGGTTTCGTAGTGTTATCAATGCAACATATCCATAAATTAATGTAATTGAAATTGTAAATTCTTCAATACATACTATGAAATCAATAAAATTTTAAATTTTAAATGTAATTGTAAAATGAATAAGAATAATGAACATTATAAAAGAACAAAATTTCTATCGGGTCATTGCCAAAGTAAATTCTTGAAAGACTTTACCTAAAATGTTAGCTTGCAAATTGGCATGCTCTACAAATCTCCCAGCCATTTGACATGCTTGCCACAACAAAAATATATAATTGAACAAACATAAATAAACAATAGTTAATGATAGAACTAAAATTTCATATTAGTTTTGATTATATTAAAACTGGAAGAGCCAGTACCCATTACAAACCAACCATAGAGGTGAACCAGTGACACACGAGTAGTGAGAAGACCTAAAAGTTAAAAAAAACTAGAGCTTAAATAGTTTGAATAGCAGGAAAAAATAAAAAAGAAACCATAGGACCGAGACCAGCACAAAAAACAAAACACCTATAGGTCTCCTAAAAGCTTGAGACTACTAATTGTGTTCCACTTCTAGGATAGGAACTCAACCTTCTTCTCTAAAGTCATAGGTCCTTGAAGACTAGCCTAGGTATCCTTGGTAACATCATGAGCCAACATTTCCATGAACCAAGATTTTAAAGTGGTGGAATGCTATTACTCTCTTTTGCTCAATTAGGGTCTTTCACCTAATGAAAAGAGATAGATCCCACACCCAAAATCTAGGTGGTTCACTCAATCTAATGTATGTATGATGGAATTATTCCTAAATGAAATGATATAGATGCAATAAACTAATAAAATTGATTACTTATTGGATGGAAACTAAAGAAAAACAACTTGTTTGAAAACACATTGTTTAATGCAAAAACACCTAGAAATGAATGCAAATTGTAACAAAATTAAATGAAATTGAAGAAGTGCACCTATAAACTTGTTCGAGACTTGAAATGACTTTTGAAATGTTGTTGATCCTAATTTTTAGGCCTAGTGGGACTCATTCGTCATTCTAGGAAAATCAATCCTAATTTTGTAAAACTGTTCTGAAACCTGTTTCAGACAAAAGGGTATTCAAAAATGCAAAAAACCAAAATCAAACCTAGAAGTGGGACTCATTCACCACTCATGAAAAATGAGTCCACTTTTGAATTTTTGAATATTCAAAGGTGCAAACAGAAGCTTTCAGTTTGCACTTTCTACTTCTCCAGGTGTCTAGTTCTGAAACTATCGGATTCAGGCTTAAAAGCGACTTTTTGTTGATTTTTTTCCTTATCCAATGAAGAGATGACTTGAAAAAAATTGCAATGTAATATTCAATGATTTCTAAGCCTCCAAGATGTCTAAATCTGTAAACACACAAGACAAGAAAGAGAAATGTTGGATGTTAGGGCATGGGGGTTTGCCTTGGTCAAACCCCTTTTAGGTAATTAAACCAAAATGATGAAAGAGTGTAATGAAGCATGGAGTAATGAATTCAATACCTTACCATGATGTTTGATCTAGAGTTTTTGTAGCAAAACATGAAGAATCTACTGTTGAATGTATTAGGAAGCAATCTTAATGACTTGTAATGATGAACCCTAACTTACATGACTTGAAAGAGAAGATGGATAATGTATGAACTATGAAAATGAGTTAATGGGTGTAAATTAGAGTGTAGAGAATATATTTATAGGAAATTCAACTTTTTTTCTCGTAAATTGGATCCCCAAGGCTGACATGTAAAAATAATAAACTTAAATTTCAGTTTTTTGCTCTCCAAGGTCAAAAATGGCCTAAATAGGACTCATTCTCCACCTTGGGTGAATCGATCCCACCTAGTAGGGACTCATTCACCATAGGTGGTGAATTAGTTCCAGTGAGGCCCATTTGACAGCTAGGATGCGAGGAAGTAGGGAAATAAGGTTTATATGATGACTTTGTCGAGTATTTCATCAAATATTGCCTCGGGATGCACAATATGGGGTAATAAGGACCTATTAATGATGATGTAAAGAGTAATTGGGGCTTGGAACACATAATTCAATTTGAAAGTGTGATTAAATACACTTTACGACACTCAAGTGAGTTCTAGGCAACCTAGGAAGGCACAACACCTAATGTGAATGTGTAAGACACATTACAACACTAGATTATCATTAAGTTTATTTTACAAGCCTTCTAGATTGATGTGATAATGTATTTAAATACATTTTATAATGTTTAATTAAGAAAAAATAGGTTCATTAAGTCTAGAAAAGCGTGAAAGTATTTTACAACACTTTACAACACCTTTGCAAGACATTATTAAATGCATTTGAAAGGGTCCAAGACCTAGTGTGGATGTGAAAAACACCTTGCAACACTTAATCAAGGCCTCCTTAAGTCCAATTTATCATCAACTATTCCTAAATGAAGCAAGTTTCCTTTTTTCTATGGTACAATCCACCTTCTTACCCTTCTTCTACACATTACCATCGTCCTCCTCATTCACAAGCTATTTCCCCTAGATCTTTCTTATTGCATCTTGAAACATCTAAAGTGTGAGAGCCATACTTTTTATAGTTTCTTTGTTTTAGTCAGTGATAACCATCAAACACTACATGGTCTTCTCTTGGGTTTGGCGAATTACATCAATTTCAACCAATTACATCAATTTCAACCACTAAGTTGTTTTTATCATCTTCTAACCCAAAAATGGCCCAAAGATTTTCCAACTCTTTCTCCCACATTTCCCACCTCTCGAAGGACCTAGCCAAGGAGGTGATCATGTCCCAATGTTCTTTTTTATCCACCTCCCCAAACCACATAGTCTTCTATTCTAACACCTTGCCTTCTAGGATTTGAATAATCTCCTTAGCAGTAACTAGCTGCCCCAAGAGCCATTTCATAATATCTTTCTAAACATTGATAGTATCAACAATTTCATTCAACTTTTGGATTATGGGGTTGACAGGAAAATGAATAGACCTAGGAACATTCCCAAGTTCATCCAAGTTGATGTACAAGTTGGGAGTATTATGAGGGATAGGGTTAGCATCGGGTGAGGTGTTGGGGATAGTTAAATCATGGCCCTGAGTCGAGGAGTGAATAGAGGAATTAGCGAGGGTGGGGTTCCACGAATCATCATTATCATTGGTGTTATTAGACTCCCTCAACCTAGAAGAAATGGTCGTGGGCATAGTATCTGACAGGGTTTTTTAATTGATATGGATGGGATGGTTATTATCATTAGCAGGGGCTTTACCCCGGGCCCAGGTACTACGATGGATGGTAGGAGGAGTTTCATCGATAGTGATAGAAGGGTTGTGTTCCCCCAAGGGAATAGTGGGGTCTAGAATAGTTAAATTATTCTTGTGCATAGTAGAAAGGGAGGGAAGCAAGGCCTCATGATACTTACATAAACATAGGATAAGGTCCTGATGTAGGGGAATTTTCTTACTTTTGGCTTGGACATTCCTAATGGATTGCTCAAGTGAAGACATAATCCAAAAAGGGAGATTCATCTTAATATTGTACTTGAGGTGATTAAGTATGGGGAAAAGGTGGGAATGGAAGTGGTGAAAACACCTATCCAGATTGATGTACCTCATGAGAATCTTAGCTATGATGCTCCACACACCAGGAAGGTCCACACGATTGAAACCATTATGCAATCTATTAATCTTCTCACCATCTTTCAGGAACCATTTCATGTCCTCTTGGTAATGGCTCTTGGACTTGTATGAAAGATAAATCCCTTCCAAAGAAAGCCTTATAACACGTGCTATAAGTTCAAGGGTCACCACAAAAGAAATGTCGCCCATGAATTGGTTAATTCCATGGATAATTTGGGGTTAACACCCTACATCCCTTCCACATACGAGGCCGTATTTCCCCTTTCAAGAATTTCCCAAACCTCTGTGTCCTTCTTTCAACCATTACAAGTACTAGGTTCCTCTTGGACTAAATCACAACCCAAAAATTTCATATTAGTTACTGAAGGAACTAGTGCATTTTTAAATTTAAAGTTAGATCCATATGAACAAAATATCCTTAATTATGTGGTGTGTTAACAAACACATCCACTTAGTCCTAGTCCACAGCCTTCGCTTGGTTGCCCCATCTTAGGTTTTGCTTCGCCGTCTTGTCTTAATCCCCAACCGTCTCTTGGTTGCCCTACCCCGAGTTTGGTCTCTGGTTTTAAAGGTACCTTAGTTACAAAATTGGTTTTGTACTCTAGGAATTCTCTGGAAATTCATTTTGATAAACCAATGGTCAATAAAGAGTTGGCCCCTAGTGCTTCTGTGTCTGGAAGATTTGTGAAGGCCCCTAAAATTTCCCCTAATCAGGGTGGAATCAATTTTGCACTGAATAACCTTAGGCCTGAGAACATAATGGGTGTGGTGGAAAAAATTACTAATGGTTTTTTAACTATTCTTAAGTGGCCCAGAAGGAAGACTGTGATTTGAATGATCGTAATAGGGATCTCAACAAAAGAGTCAGGGATTTGGAGCAGAAGGTTAGCTAGAGTTGCAATGAGAATGATGGATAGGACACCTCCTTATCGGGGAAAAGACAATAGTTGCAGGAGGAAATATTGACAAAGCTGGAGAGCAATATGTCCAAGAGTGGCCAAAATATTAGGGCCACTGTGGCAAATAATCATAAAATTGCTAGGTAGAACACCATTATTATCAATGCTATGGTGGAAAAGTTGGAAAAAAAATCAAAAGGGCTCTTTGGTTGTGGACTTGGGTGTAGACAGAGGTTGTAGCAGAGCTACTGTTGAAGGGGTTTTGATTTGCACCTAGGCTAATATGAAGAGGAAGGCCCCTGCTTCTCCACACATGGTTCAAATCCTCAAGCAGGGGTTATAGGATATGAGTGAAGTTGAAAAGGAAGCCGAGGAATTGATGAACACCTCGGAGTAGTGTTGTTGTAGTTGTTTCTAGCTTTTTGGCAATCTTTTTCTGACCTTGTTGTCTCTCTTTGCTGTCATTTCCTTTTTTGGGGCAGCTGTCTGTTTTTTCATACTTTTTTGCTCTATCTTTGTCTATTTTAACTCTGTGGTTTCAGATCCATGTAAAACCTATTTTTTCCTTTCAAAAAACAAACACATCCACTTACTTTCCCACCATGAACATTGTTGCATTGACTCTCCCTGCTCTCCCATGCCTGTAAGAAAAAAATTATAACCAAGGTTAGTAATGAATAAACATCATAGGACTTTTGCAATAATGCATGTACAACATCACATAATTAAACTAGTTCAACATCTTAATATTTCTAGATGGAAAACATATATATATATATATAAATCAATACACAAACACACACATATCTTTTCATATATGTGTGTGTATGTGCTTGTGTGTTGATATATATATATATATATATATATATCAACACACAAGCACATACACACACATATATGAAAAGATATGTGTGTGTTTGTGTATTGATTTATGAATACTAAAACATATGTGTGTGTGTGTGTGTGAATGGAATTTTATACTAGGATATATTCAAGTTATATTCAATAATTCTCGTCATCCTTGGATATATGAGGAATGTGCAAAGGATGCTAATCAATGCTTTGTAGTATGGAGAGGATATTAGCAGAGGAGAATAATTGTGAATGTTGCTAGTTACTTTCCCTCTTAGTTAGTAATTCCAATTTGACAATTCAATGCATTCAATTTGGTTGTTGTGTTTCAAATTTGAATTTGTTTTGGGATGATTTGATCATTTGAATTTGTAGTTGTCATTTATGTAGGTTTTTTAAAGGTGAATTGATTGAATTTTGCATTATATTTGAATTTGATGTTTATTAGGGGAGCCTTATATAATTAACATTTTCTACATGTTTGTATAAAAAATGGTGTTAAAAGCTAACATCACAAACCATTAAATCATGAAGGATAATAAAAGATTAATTTGTATTCTTATGTGTTCAGCTGCCAACCCAAACTTTAGACTAAGTGACATTAGTAGATAGATTCATATACATAGAAATATAAGCATACATGAAAACATTCATAGAAACATTTACATACATATACTTTGCAAAACATAAAAGAACCAACAAAATTTTCCTCTAACCACCAATTAATATTTAAAACAATCCCTAATTGTGTCAATATTAGGGTGCAATTATAACAATTTTATCATTCATATACGCTCAAAAGTGAATGTGTTGAATTCATGGGTTAACGTTGGAGGTTTTCATTACCAGTCATAATAGTCCACATCTACACATTATTCTCCAAGCCTTAACACCAAAAACCACTATGAATTCACTCCAATTAATGGTCACGTTAGGTCTAGTCATGGATTAGTTGTCAATTGAAACTTCATACATACATACATACATCTGTGTGTGTGTATGTTTATATATGTATGTGTATATGCATACATACATACATATATATTAATATTAAGTCAAAATTTTACCCATTTCAAAGGTATTAAAGTATTCAAAGCTTAAAACTGATTATATGCCTTTTGAGGCCAAGAGGAAGATTTGTGGGTCTTTTGCTATGTTGATGGATGATTGATCTATGATTCCATTATTTCCTATGCATTTGGGGAAGACCTTTTTTAGGAAGAAGAAGCATCCTATTATGGTGGATGTTTGAGACAAGCAATGGAGGAAGCTAATTGAGATTGCTTGCAGCTATGCTTTGCTTTACCATTGATGGGGTACATGTTGTGTGGTGAAGGTGGGGAAGGTTTCTCAAAAAATGGATGAAATTGTGGATAATATTTTTGTTGTGATTGATGGGCTTGTAGAGGTGATACCAAAGAATTAGAAAAATGGACAAATTCATATACGTATAAATAGAAACATGCATACATACATACATATATGCATATATATATATATATATATATATATATATATATATATATATATATCTATGATATATATTTATGTGTCATACATATGAAGAAAAAGATTAACCATTTCAAGGTATTGAGTATTCAAAGCTTAAGCATGATTATATGCACACACACACACACATACACATATATACAAATACACACACACACACACACACACACACACACACACACACACACACACACACACACACACATATATATATCTGTCTCTGTGTGTGTATACATATATAATTAAAATGCATGCTTGGATTTTATGAATTAACCAAGATATATAAAATGGAGGCTTCCATCAATTAACCAAGAAATATCTAAAAGTGCAATGAAAATGTAAGCTGATACATGTATGGTGCTTTTTTGTATATATACAAATATCGAACAGCCAAGAAACCCTTTAAGGGTCCATAAAAATCCTAAATAAAAAGTTTCAGGAGTACCATTCTTTGCATTTTAAAAGGAGAATGATGTTAGTCATTACCTCAAACCATGGAGAGCAGACAACAACAAACCATTGAGGGTTTACATATATATGTATAGAAATAGATATACCTACATATGTATATATATACATCTCTGTGTGTGATTATATGTATACTTATATATACATATAAATACATACATATATATGTATTTATATGTATACATGCATATATGTATAGATATATATCTTTGTGTGAACATCACAGAGTACAATAAAAATGTAAGCAATTAAGTAAAGAATATAATATACAAACTATAGAAATTTCAACACAGGTAAAACATTTAAACAATAATTAGTAACACATTTTATAGTAAATGAATGCTACTATGTTTTATTGGACAACCAAAGGATAGAAATTTCAACATAGGTGAAACTAATACACACATATATATAATGAAAATGAAAGCTAATGTGTACCCTTTTTTTTGTATCTAATAGAGCCTTCTACGAATTAATTGAGATCTATATATATAAAGGATTGTTCATTATGCTTATATCGATTTGTTGAATGAATAAAAGACAAAATATAAATGAGCCTTTTATGAAATAACTAGCAAATATAACTCTGAGAAATAACCAAAAATAGTAAATGAACACATAGTTTACTGAATTTGTAAATGGAGTTTGTAAGGAATAACTCATGACCAAAAATCACCCTCATTTACTTATAACATATAAATATACACTGCATGAATATAACTATTAAATGCACAATTAATGAAAAAAAATTAAGTAGAATGTAGAATGCACAGTCCATGAAAACATAAGTTGTGAAGTAAAGAATAAAGAGTACAAAGTTCATCCTATATATGTATGGTGCCCTATTGTATGTGCAATGGAAAGCATAAAATTACTAACACATTTTATAGTCAATGAATGCTCCTGTGTTGTATTGAACAACCAAAGAATATAGATTTCAATAGAGATAAAATGAATATAGACTTGGGTTTTCAGATATATGTCCAAAAAATTAAGCAAGGGTTTCATGATAATAATTCCTTAGTCACATGAAAATAGACATGGGTTTTTAGATATATGCCAAGAAAACCAAGCGAGGGCTTCATGAAAATAGTCCTTTAATCACACATGCCAGAAAAACCAAGGGTTTTTAGATATATGCTGAAATATAGATGGGTTTGCAGACATATGCCAAAATACACATGGGTTTGTAGATATGTTCCCAAATACACATGATGCTAATAGTTTCATGATAATAATGTCTTAACTAGATGAAATAAGATGTGGGTTTGCAAATATATGCCCAAATACACATGGGTTATTAAGAAAAAGGTCCAAGTAGACAAATACTTTATTTTCTACACACACATGGTCAAACCCGTGAGATGCCTCATCAGTTTACTAGACGAAATCATGAAACTGTGGAGGTTTTACTAGACTATGAGAGCACAGTAAAATGGAGAGTAGAAAATAATCATTTTACCCCCAAAAATTATGAGAAATAATCCACCACTAGACCTGGCAATGTGAAACATCACATGGCAAAAAGGGCATATAAAAGGAATGATGAAATCGGTAAAAATAAGTAGTAATCATTATCCAATTGGCTACTAAACCCTTCACGGGTTCACAAAAATGCTGAATAAAAGGATTTAAGAGTACCATTATTTGTATTTTTTAAGGAGAATGATGTTTGT
This sequence comes from Sequoia sempervirens, assembly GCA_007258455.2. Taxonomy (NCBI): domain Eukaryota; kingdom Viridiplantae; phylum Streptophyta; class Pinopsida; order Cupressales; family Cupressaceae; genus Sequoia; species Sequoia sempervirens. Next base: position 178,361 of record VDFB02055788.1, read on the forward strand.
CATTACCTCACATTGTGGAGACCAAATAGCAGCAAACATTATAGGGTCTTCCTGACTGTGAGCACCCAGTGAGATGATATAAAATAATTGTTTTACCTCCAAAACCATGGGAAATAATCCACTATCATACCCGACATGATTATTAATTGAAGTGAATGTGTAGTGGTGTCCAATGTTAAGGCTTGGTGAATAATGTGTAGGTGAGGACTATTATGGCCGCTAACCTAAACCTCCAATGTCAACCCATGAATTTGACCCATTCACTTTTGAGTGTATATGAATGATAAAATTGTTATAATTGCACCCTACTATTGACACAATTAGGATTTTTTTAAAATATTAATTGATGGTTATAGCGGGTGACAATTGAGACGTGTGAGGGTCATGAGTGGGTGGCACCTCTAAATGGAGACTTTTGACCCTTGCACGCTTATCAAACCCTCCACTTTCGTCGGAAATGCTCACAAGACAAAACAATAGCTATAAGCTAATAACTCATGTGCAAATAAAACCCAAAAGAACAATCTCGATCCGACATACAGTTTGCATTTTCAACACCATTTAGGAATGTTGTTATTTATATTGGTTGTAACATTACATTATTTATGATATGTTGTTTTTTCAAGATTGTTATGGAGCAGGGAGCTTCAATCTCACGGATATGCATAGGCTCTGAAATATCGAGATCAGGGAAAATAATATGGAATACAAAGAGAATTGGAGTCAAACTTGACGGTTCAAAGGTAGTTGGATTTCTTTTTCCTGTCGAATTGATTTAGTTGTATTTATAGAATGAATAATGTAATAGCTTTTTAGGAAAAGGATATGATACATTGCCAAGAATACCAAGATACATGCAAAATAAAAATAAAAAAATCTTAATGAGGCAACACCAAAAATTATGTCACCCAATGGGTAGAAACACCTTTTTAATTGAAGGATAGAGTTAACAGATGATTGAAATCAAAGCATTTAATCTACCTAATAGTTAAGTTATTTTCTTGAGATTTCAGATTCATTGTGTTTGATTAAATAAAATATTGAAGGATTTGTTGGCTGTTGATTTGATTGAACCGGTTAGAAAGAAAATATATTGTTCAAACGCGAAAGTCATAAAATAATGAAATTCGAAACACCTGGTAATAATATAAGCTTCCCGCAAAAGGATTCTGGAAGCCGAGAAGAAAAAATCTGAGATGAGACAATTATCTATCCTACTCAGTGACATGATTATGATAGAAAGCGGCGTTGAATGTTTCCCAACACGCAAGCAATCGACAGTTTCTGCGTTAGCAAGCCAACCGCGTTGTAGAAAGTTGAATCCGCGTGCCCAAACTACACTTGGTCATCGTTTTTAACTACGCAGAAACTTCGCCGCCATACAATAAACTATGCCGCGTTCACCGTCGGCCCTCCTATATTACTCCATACACCGTATTCCATTTCCACATCTTCATCTACAACATCTTTCTCCTGCTAGATTTGATCTGAATATATTTCTCTGAGTTCGCGTCTCGTGGAAGGTCTTAGAGATAGAATTGATGGGCGAAGGCGCCAAACATGGTCCGACCTTCAATGGAGGGTACTATTCAGCAGGAGGAGGCGGAGCCCCCATTCCTTCACCGACTGCAGTTTACGTACTCCCTCAACGCAGGCGCAGAATCCCCTGCTTCTTAAAATTCCTCATACATTTTATCATAGGGCTCGTCGTAATCGTCGGCATCGCAGCGCTCGTTATCTGGTTAGTCGTGCACCCAACTAAACCCAAATTCTACGTGGACGGTATTGATTTCAGTAATAGTACAAGCACCGGCAGTAACATCGCGTTGGACATAAGCGTTCGGAATGCGAATAAAAAGATGGGCATCTATTACGACACCTTCTATGCAACAACCTTTTATGGGGGACAGAGTATTGCGTTCACAGAGCTGCAGGAGTTTTATCAGGGCCACAAAAACACCACCGTTCTGCATCCTGCTTTTGTCTCCACTGTGTCCTTCTCATCTTTTAATGCAGTGGATGTGGCCGACATAGAAGTCCAACTGCGATCTCGCGTTCGTTTCAAGGTGGGCAAATTAAAAACCCGCCGTTACAAGCTCAAAGTAAAGTGCCGCTTCTCTGCGGCGCTCAATGAAACAACTGCAACGACCTTCACCAGGAAGAAGTGCAAAGTGGACGTGGACAGATAGATTAATTTTGCCGCAGGGCTTGGCTGAGTTCGTGTAAAGATGGAGTGTTTTCTCTGTTTCTCTGTTCACTGGACGCATTCATTTGTTCGTTATTTCTTTCCTTCTGTTAGTGTGGATTACATTGTTGAATAATCGGCTGTTGTTGCTGTGTTAAGTACAATAAAAAAGCTTATAATTATTTTTATATTATACCGTTTCTGAATGCTCCATTGTATTTGAGAATAGCAAATGATCTTTGCTAATGTCTCTTAGAATTTTTCCAGAAAATTCACCACTAATTACATTTCTAAATCAACTTTTACCATCTATATATCTTTGTTAATAATTGTAAAGGAAAAAACTCACCTAATGTTTCCTATTACATGTGAGATCAGACTAGGTCAACATTATGTTATTTTATGTTATTCTAGAGTTTTTTGAAAAAGATTCTCTTCCAAAATATAAATTTAAAAAAGAATGATTTCGACATAATTTAAGGGATTGTAAAACTAGCTCTCAAATAATTTGGTAATGATTTGACAAAAAATTAAGGACAATAGAAGGATGAATTCAAGGCACAAATCAAAAGGCTGTAAATAAGTGAATTCACAAAACAAATAACGGTGAATAAAAAATTGTTGACAATTGAACTATTAAAACAAGAACTTTTTTTTGTTGATGGAGATTGCTACATTGCCTAGATGCTATGCATTTCCTATAATTCAATTTCACTGTCGCCAACAATAAATTGCTTTACAAATGAAGATAAGTGTTTTTATTTTGGAATTTATAGATTGATTACAATATCATTAGAAACATAACATCCTTAATATTATTAAGATACTTTGATGTGAAATATCTCCATTTGACTATTTTTCTCTCTCTATCTTTGCAGCACTATACACTTCCCACATAAGTAAATGTAAATATCTCCATTTGAATATAATGAATTTGGATTTGGTTTGAAGGAATCCCTTTAAGTAATGACTATGGGTGTGCCCTTAAAACAAGGGATATTGTTTCCAAAAGGATTGCAATAAGAAGAAATAAGAAAGGAAAGAGATTTAGTGTAGTAGGGTATTTCTAAAGAGAAGGATGGTAGGGGTTGTAGCAATAGGAAGGATAGATGAGGTAGATGTCCTAAGAGGAGTACAAGTAAGGGTGGATGCAATAGATGTTCATATGAGAAAAATTATGACACATGAAGATATTGATAATGAATATAAAGGAGTAGATATTGTAGGACAAGAAGGTAAAAATGCATATGAAAATATGGATTTAGTGGAAAGAAGGATAGTAAGGGATATCTCAAATGTTGAGAAAGGAATGGGGATGGAGTTTCTAATCTTAAAAAAAAAACAGAACCAAATGAATTAGCATATTTTTTAATAGAAAGAGTGAAGGTTGCACAAACACAATTGAAAGGCCATGCAACACTTTGGTTGAAGGAGGTGTAGGCTAATAGGAGAGAAATGGAAAGAATAATATTACTCAATGAGATCAAACTTTGAGTAATATTAAGGCTATATTTCTATTTGGTGATTATCAATTGGATATTCTCAAGAAATTGTAGAATTTCAACAAAGAGAGTTAAGTGTGAAGGCAACTTATATGGAGGATTTTAACAAAATTTCAATAATATCACAACATAATTAACTATACCATGAAAATATGGCTTGATATTTTATTGGAATTAGCATGGTGACATTGTGAACTATGGAAGAGGCATATCAATATGCCCTAAAAGAAGAGGATAAATTGACAAGGTAGTAAGGTGTAACCAAAGGTAGAGGTGGATTTAGTAGAGGTAGAGGACATTAAAATGTAGCCATAATAAGGAGGCAAGCCCTTCAAATAGTCAAATAGGGAACAGTGAAACAATATCAAGACCATACCTTATTAGAAGTAGAGGTTTCCAAGGTACATATTTTGAGCATGTGGACAATTAGACCATATATTTTATGAATTCTAACAATGTAGGGATCAAGGAAAATAAAGATTTTAAGTGAAATCATAGCCAAAGGGGATACGTAATATATAGGATCTATTAGTCAATCAAATGAACTTGAGAAATGAGCACTTATGATGACAAGAGCATTATTGTAATTAGCCAAAAGAGAAGACGAACTAGTTAAAAAAATATTATTTTGAATACTATGTAAAGCATGTAGAAAAATTTTAAACCTCAAATAGATAATGGGGGTAATGATACTTTAGTCTTTCATAAAATAGTAGATAAATTGGGGTTATAAAGGACACCTCATCCTACTAACTACAAGGTGTTGTAGTTACAAAAAGGGCACCAAGTTTTGGTTGATCAACAATTCCTAGTGATTTTTTTAGTAGGAACTTATGTATAAGAGGTAGTGTGATATCATGCCTATAGATGTATGTAATTTTTCCTTAGGAAGACTATATGCCAATTTTGATAAGAAGGTAATCCACGATGGGAGAGAAAACACTTAAACGTTGGAAAATGCTAGAAAAAATAATACTCTTACACCATTAATAAATAAGTAAAAAGAGGTAGAAAGTGGTCCAAGGATGTTTTAAAAATAGAAAAATGGTTTATGGATGAGTTTAATTATGAAAAACTATGTTTAGCAATAGTTCCCAAGGTACTACATGTACGTGTAGCTATTGATAGTAGTGACTAAAATGTAGAAAAAGGTGATCCTAGGCCCATAATGCAAATAACCTAGGATTCAATGGTGCCATTTTCTAACTTTCATTGAGATGTAGATCACAAGGCGAAAGAGATTGAATTTCATACCTAAAGGTGAGGCAATCAAACCTAGATCTACATCTATTGGGGGGTTGGAATTGATTAGAAATATTTTAGAATGATTAACTTAATGATCCTATATGCCTTAATATTAAAAATGCTAGATCTTGAAGAATGACAGATGGAAACAAAAGTTTATTGGTGGATCTATGAAGTGAAAAGGACAGTAAACATGCTCAGAAAATTTGGTTTTGAGGTACCTACAAAGACTTATTTACCCAAAGGAAAATTGGCCTTTGTATAGGGTACCAAGAAAACTTTTAGGGTCCTTTGGTACAAGATTTGAGCTTCTGTTTGACACAATTCTTACTATCATAAAGTCAAAAATAAATTATACAACTTAGTTTTAGTAGTTTGACAACAATGATGACAACTTCTACAATAATGTAAAATTGCTCCTTCAAGATCTCTTTAATTCATCCACCTATAATTTGTACATACACAAAGAGGAAAACATGTGTTTTTGTGGGGCAGTCAAGGATGGAGGGTCTGGGAATAGGACTGTCCAACCTTGTAGCAAGAGTAAACACAACAAAAATTCAAAGAATTGGAATGAAAACCACACATGGGAATACAGATAATGATTAATTATTCACTAGCAACATGCCCTACCTTCCAACTTACATATTATAGAAATGATATGGCATTAAGCCCGGAGATACAATGCGGAACAAAGCCCTTATTACAACCTCACTATCTTCCTACTTTATTCTACCTAAGTAGATGACTAATGAAACTAGAAAATGCTTATTTATACTATTTCCCAGCTCCAAAAAAGGTTCACATTGGCCTCAAGAGGTCTCAAACCCCAAATTTGATGAAACATGTGAAGGTCAGCCAAACATATGAATTTCCTTTGATCCTTAGAAAAACACAATGTGGATCAAAATGAAGGCTCCTCGATGAATGTGCATCCTTAAGAAATGGTTTCTTGATCTCCACAAGTCACGAGATAGGTCCACACACTTGAAAAGCCAAGACTGGTCATTGAATGCTCTGTGTCCAAATGCAACTGATATTTTGTTAGTGATAACTTCGTACTGGAGTCTCCAAAACACTTGAATTTTGGATATGATTTAGATGTTGCAATGAAGATCATATATCCTACTCCGCGAGCTATGAGGTTATAATGTGGTACAATGTAGTATGAAGTAATGAGATTGGGTCCTAACAATTAACTATTGATATGCAAGAAAAGGGTATGTTCATGGAAAAATTAGGCCTGTAAGTGGCAAAAAATTCAGAAAAATCAGAGTTAGGCAACTTGACATAAAAATTTCAATAAGTTATCTATATTATTTCAAAAATATGTAAGAATAGGATCTATATCAAATTGAATGTAGTTTCTAAATTACTAGGTTTGTTTTAAAAAAAAAATCTATTTGGTGAAATTTTGAAATTTCAATGCAATAGTACTTAAATTCGGGGAAAAAGAAGCGTGGTGTCTGTCAACCACCCTAACCACAATAAAATGATAATATTTTTTATAAGATTTTAGATATCAGTTGAGGACTCATGTCCCAATGTGATGGATATTTTTTTAATTGTTTTCCAATTAAATAATTAATTATGAATTTTTTATTAAAACTTTTAAAAAATATAAAAATTGTATGTCTGACCACCCTAACTTGGTCAAAAATTCATGATTTTTTTTTAATCCTATAGTATACAAAGCATAAAATGTGATGCATGTTTCGGATTCAAAAAATGTGATACTGTTTGAAAGCTATAGATGTTTTTCAACCAACCTATCAATCAGGACTTTAGTCGTAATTTAAATAAAAAATGAATAATAATTATTTATTAAATTCAAAGTAAAGCATAATTTATATTGGTGGAAAGATAAGAATCTCCTTTAAAAACCCTTTTCGTTTCATCAATTTTTGCTAAAAAAAGGGTCATCAGGCACATGGACCATCATATCACTTACATATTGCCACTTTTTGGCCCATCATGATCCTGCACATACTCACATATGGATTTCTTCACATAACATTAAATAGAATAACATTTATTCATAATGCATTGACAAAAAAATTCAAGAAAAATTATTCATCTATAGAATTCCCACTACATTCACATTTACCCTACATAGTAATAGTAAATAGTAAAATTAGACAATTGGGGTGTAACATATTCCCTTGTGAATCATCATCCCCGATGATTTTATGTAGAAACATAAAACAAAGAAAACAACATATTGTCTTTAAGAATTCTCAAAAGCATCTAAAATGTGAGGAAACTTTTGTTGAATCTTAGCATAGTCCTCCCAAGTGGCTGAGTCTTCCGCATATTGGTTCCATTGGAATTTGCATTGTAAAACCTCCATGTTATGCAAGTGAAGCTTTTTTGTTTCAAGCACCTTGATGGGCTTGAGATTTACCACTTTGGAATCCTGTACCTATAAAGCAGTCCAACCAATCATATGCTTATTGCCTGGTATATACCTCTTTAGGGAGGACACATGGAAGAAGTTATGCATTCTAGCAAGAGCTAGTGGCAACACAATTCGATAAGCTACCAGATTCACTTCCTCTAGAATCTCAAAAAGTCCTACATAACATGGGCCTAACTTATAAGACTTCCCAAATTTAATGAAGCTCTTGTGAGGTTTCACTCTCAAAGTACTTTGTCACCTACAATTTTTTTTTTGACGTGCTCTAGTGGCATCAACATAGCTTTTTTGTCAATCATTATCCTCAACCAACCTTTTCTTAACAGTTTTCACTTGGTCTTCCATTTCTGCCAGCATCTCCAACCCAAGAATCACTCTGTCTTCAAGTCTATCCCAACTTATAGGAGTTCGACACTTTCGACCATATAATGCTTTGAAAGAATGCATCTTTATCGCGAAATGGTAAGAATTGTTGTAAGAAAATTCTACTAAGGGTAAGTAGTCTTCCTACTTGTATTGTTGATCCATGCAATAAATTCTAAGTAGATCTTCCAATACTTGATTCACCTTTTTAGTTTTCCCATTCGTTTTAGGATGATATGCTAAGCTAATATTCCGTTGAGTCCCTAGTACATAAAACAAAGGTTTTCCAAAACCTAGAAGTGACTCATGCATCGTTATCTGAGATAATATTCTCAAGAATCCCATGTAACCTAAACACTTCTTGCACAAACTTTCTTGCTATAATAGGTGCTCCATCAATTAGATTCCTAGGTATGAAATGTGCTACTTTGGTAAGGTTATCTACAAACACAAGAATGGAATTGTTCTTATTTCTTGACATAGGTAATCCTTGTACAAATTCCATACCTATGGCTTGCCATTTCCACTCTGGTATATCATGGGGGTATAACAAGCCTACAGGATGATGATGCTCCGCTTTCACCCTTTGAAATTCAAGACACCTCGCCACAAATCTAGAAACATCTCCTTTCATTCCCTTCCAAAAATATAATGTCTTCACATCTACCATCATTTTTGTCACTCTAGGGTGTCTAGAGTATGGTGCTTCATGTACTTCCTTCCATACCAGATATCTTAACTCTTCTACGTCAAGTACATACATTCTACTCTTATATCTAAGTAATCCATTAGGTTCAAAATGAAAACCTTCATACCTAGAATCTTGTGGATTTCTAGTGAGTTCTTTCTTGACTTGCAAGTAGTACTCATTCTCTTTTCACCCCTGTAACACTTGCTCTTTAAAGTTTGTTTGAATTGTTACTATTGAATTAATATGATGTTTTCAACTCAAGGCATCAACAACCTAATTTTCCTTCCCTTTTATATAATTGATATTGAAGTCATAATCATCTATTAACTCTAACCATCTTCTCTATCTAGCATTCATATTAGGTTGAGTGAAAAGGTACTTTAACCCATTATGACCAATTTTCATCTCTAAGGGTCTCCCTAACAAATAATGCCTCCACATTTGCAATGCGTGAACCATGACTACTAATTCCAAATCATGTGATGTGTTATTCAGCTTGTAAGGTTTCAACTTCCTAGATGCATAAGAAATTACTCACCCATCTTGCATTAACACACCCCCTATGCCTTCCCCAGATGCACCCATGATAATAGTAAAGCCACCCTCATGATCTAGTACTTTCAAGATCGGTGTAGTTGTCAACTTCTCTTTGAGTGGGTCAAAGGCTTCTTGGAACTTATCAGTCCACTCAAATTTCTTACCTTTCTTATGTAAAGAAGTAATTGGAAAAGAAATCTTGGAGAAGTCTACAACAAAATTTCTATAATACCCTACTAGACCCATGAAACTTCTTACCTTCGACACATTCTTGGGTACTAGCCATTCAAGTACACCTTGATCTTAGCTAGATCTTTTGAAGTTCCATCTATTGAGATCACATGCCCAAGATAATGTACTCTCTTTTGGAAGAAGGTACACTTAGATAGTTTTCCATACAACTTATGTTCTCTAAGTCATTCTAAAACCATTTCTAAATGTCTACAATGTTCCTTGTCATTCCTAGAATAAATCAGGATGTAATCTAGAAAGACCAAGACAAACTTATCTAGGAAATCCCTAAATACACTATTCATCAGGTTCATAAATGCTACAAGTGCATTCATTAAACCAAAGGGTAAAATTGTGAACTCAGAGTGTCCATATCTAGTTATGAATGTAGTTTCAAAGATGTCTTCATCCTTAATCCTCAATTGGTGATATCCATATCTCAAATCTATCTTAGAGAATATGGCAGCTCCCCTCATTTGATCAAAAATATCATCAATGCATGGGAACAAATATTTATTCTTTACTATAGCTTTGTTAAGTATACAATAGTCAATGCACAAATGTAAAGTACCATCCTTTTTTACAAAGATGATTGGCATGCCCCTTGAGGCAAAACACTTGGTATTATTAACCCTTTAGTCAATAATTCATCCAATTGTTTCTTAAGCTCCATTAGCTAGGTGGTTGTCATCCTATATGTTACCTTGGAAATAGGTTCAAACCTTGGAACTATATCTATAGAGAAGTCAAATATCCTTTTCAATGGAAACCCAAGTGACTCATTTGAAAACACATCCAAAAAATTTCTCAATATTGGATACTTCTCCATGTCTGACATTCTTGTTTCATCCATTTCAACATCCTCCATCTCTTGGAATTTTGGTGATTCCAAGTTATCAAGATCTTTTGCAAGTTCTTATATCTTATCAACAAAGAGTTTGTACCCTTTCTTCTTATCCCTTATTAGTTGCATAACTGAGATTTGGCGAATCTTGACCTCTCTAGGTATCCCTTGAAACTTCACTTGGTTACCAAGATTATTTAGGAACTCTACAATTTTCATATGAAAATCTACCTTAGACCTATGTCTCCACAACCAATTCATAGCTAGGATAACGTCATATGATCCTAAAGGTGCAACATATAGGTTCACTTCTGTAGAAAAACAAGGTAGCTCTATCCTAGCCTCAAACAAAGATTATTCCACCTTTACTCTTGTCTTGTTTGCATACTCTACATCCCAAGACATTTCCATGTATCCAACCTTCCTAGATAATTTCTTATCTACTCTAGGTGAAATGTAATTCTCAGTTGCACTAGTATCAACAAGAAGATAAATGGGTAAGCCAAAAAAAATACCCGAAGTTTCAATTAGAGTCACTTGATACTCCTTCTAGCAATCATCCACAACTACATGTATCTTTTGTTGAAACATCGCATGTTGGGTAGGTAGTGAATCACCATATGGTTTTCACCTGAAAGCTTTATTAGGACATTGATTAGCATAGTGGTCTCCTCCACATGTAAAACATCTAACTTAGCTAGTCCTCTCTTGCAGGTTCCTCAAATTTGTTGGCATTTTCACCAATTTTGTTGGTATTACCACCACTAGAACCATTCCTCTTACACTCCCTTCTAGACTTTTTTCCACCATTGTGGGATCCTTTTTCTCCTTTCCTTGGTGCATTCTTCACAACTTCCACCTTCTTTGGAGTTGGCTTGTCAAGAGCTTCTGCAACCTTTTTTATGGTCTTTGTTTTCCTAAAGGGTGGAGATTGCCTTGAGCTTTTGCTCCTGTTTAATTGCTTTCTGATATACAAGATCCATTGTTGTTGGACCATGCATATCCACCTCTCCTCTGATCTAATTTTTAAGTTCCATGATAAACTATCTTATGTGGAGCCGTTCATATTTTTGGTATATGGGAACATAATCCAGAAGTTGGGTAAACTTCTCCCAATACTCATTGACTGACATATTACCTTGTCTCAAACTCTAGAAATTTATGAGTTTTTGGTCATAGTAGAGTTTTGGAAACCATATCTTATGAAAAATCTCAACATATTCACCCCATTCTAGCTTCCATGAGTTAATATTGAGCTCCATATTTTTATTCATCCACCAGTTAGAGGCTTCTCCAGCTAACTGGTATTCTCCCCATGTGGCTTTGGTGGTATTAGCATAATTTCAGATTTTGAAATACTTTTCCATTTGGAAAAGCCATGCTATAGCTTCATCTCCACTGGCACTTCCCTCAAACTTGGGTGGGGTACAATCTTCTTCATATTTTTGGAAAGTTAGGAAGCCATACGCTTCTTATTTCTTTCCTTAGATGGCATAGGTGATTTTTCCCTCTCATGATCATGAGTTTCATCATGCCCATGAGAAGAGTTTTCTCCATCATGCTCATTAATAGGAACTTCCTTCTCAACCCTATATTTTACTCTTTCTTCCTCAAGGTGTTCCAACCAAGTTCTAAGTTCTAGTCAAGTATTTCAACTCCTACGGGTCCTCGCCCAAATTCTTGGACTTTTCCAAGAATCGTTCATGTCCACCATCTTCACAAGAATAGATTTTACCTGAATTTTTAGCCATGTTAGATTCAATCATGTTATCAACTATCTTATGGAAAACATTTAAATGACACTCATATGCACATAAAGAATTTCACATATGATTTTATTCATTTCTTAAGGATTTCAATATCCTTTTGATTACATGGAATGACTTTTCAGATAGTTGAGTGGAGAGTATCCCTCAGATTCACTCTCTTATGCGTAACTTAATAGAGTATATCCTATATAGATTGAGATTGTTTCTCATCTCTCATTTTTTCATACCTATCCTAAAAGGGATAGTAGCCTTTGGATTTTTCATATGATACATAGTTGTGAGGTACATATTCCTTGGACTCAGTTCTCAAGGAAATTACAATTAATTCTACCATTGGAAGAACTCTAGGGTCCTGAAAGATGAATATCAAACTGACACTTCCTTTCGAGGGCATATCCCTGGAAAGTGATAATGACTCAGACTTCTCTAGTGAGATGGAAGGTAGGTAGTTGTACATGGCCTCCATATTGATCTTTCTCTTCACATCACTAATCTAAGAAAGTACGTGTGACTAAATATTTCAATGTCGCTTAACCAGATAGCATTGTCAAAGTTGGTACCCTCAATTTTTCTAATGATTGCCTCTCTCTTTCCTTCTTGGCCTTGAGGTAGTGTTTGATTATGATTACAAAATTTTGAGCCATTAATCTAAGATGCACCATCCTGGTACAAGAATTTCCAAACATTAGATAATGTTGGACGAAAAGAATGATGAGCTCATAGGTTCCAGAGATAAACCTAGCTTTGATACCATATGTAACATGCCAACCCTTCACTAAAGTAAAAAATTCCTAAGTTTTCACTATGCGAGTAAACAAACTATGTAACAAGCCATTGCAATAAAAAAATTCATTTCTTTATTGAAAATATATGAACAAAGATGCATAAAACATACAATAAGGATTTTGTTTCAATATAATAACTTCATAAATTACAATATTCCAAGAATGTACATAGTTACATACATAGCTCAACTAAGATTTTTAAAAAATATTATAGATGTTCCAAGATCCTCCTTTCATATCTTTGGTCTTCTTTCACTTGCTGAGGAGGAGAAGCATCACTCAAGTGCTTTTCCACCAACCATGGACTCATATGCGGTCCCCCACACATGTATCATTCGATAGATGGCCCTACCCTTCAATGAAGAGATTGGTAGAGTAACCAAGTATCGACAACCAACTGATCTTAGTTTTGTGTCCTACATGACTAGAACTTGTAAACCCACAATCTAGGACTAGCATGCAATAATTGGATCATGACGAACTAACAATGGAGTTAGAGGCAATCACACTACTATGGCTAAAGTTTTCTCACTCAGTACTTCGAGTGAAGGTCATTCTTTTCACTTACACTACTCAAGCTCGATTTGACTTAAGGCTACTATAATCTATGCATAGGAATTTCCTTCAATGAGTAATCTTTAACCCTAGAGATAGCCTATCACCATTCCTACAACTTAGGATATATCTACTTCACAAAGTAATTGTACAAGATCCCTCCCATAATGGACATACAACCCTAGGAGTAATACACTAACTATCTTAGTTAAATCAAATAACTTAGCTATGGGTAACTCTCAAGCTACCCAAGTGTTAAATAATCTCTAGTATGTTAATACTTATGGCAAACATAATCCTCCTATTATTGAGTATCTACAAACACTTCACAAAATAGTATAATAGCTTCTAATTCCTTTTCAAAGCAACACTATTTTTCCCCTGAATGTGAGTATTCACAATAGAATTAACTAAAGCAATCATGAAACAATCTTTTAAAAAGCTAAGAGAACAATGGAAGATTATCCTCATGCTTGTATTCACTTATCCAACTCGATTGACTGCAATTTAGCTTTCCCAAAACAACAACTAGCTTGGATTTGTCCTCTCAAGTGATGCCACAATAATCCTCTATCTCTCTATTTGATAGTATACTTCTCTCAATATGTCAATAATCTCACAAATACTCACAACTCTCTCTCTTAAAATAAAGTAGAATAATGCATATAAGAATTACAGAGAAAAATGTATAAAATGTTGAGCACAATGCATATGGAATGCGTCCAAATGAGTGAGTTTTCTCTACTATTTATATAGCAGAAAAGAGACTTCTCATTCTATAGAATAGGCATGAGTATTGAAAACAATCTCCATGCATCACAACTCACTCAACTTAGCTAAAAGGTGGCACAAAAATAAGAGCATACTCAGCTAGAAAAAGCTACAGGTCGAGCTAACTAGTTGATAGCGCTAGCATGAGACCATTTCAAATTAGCACATAATGAAAAAGGTGTAATTGGAATTTCCTTCACAATTATAGAAAATACGATTCATAAGGTGGTTCCAAAGCAATCATAAACCTCCTACAGAGTTGGTTTGGTTTCTAGTTTTTGAATTAGTCAATATCGAATGTGCAACACTTAGCTCATGTCGACTTAGTCTAGCATGAGTTGGTTCATCTCATTAATAATTTTGTCCAATTCATCAACCTATTGTTACATAACTTTGCATGCACTTATTTTTTATTGATATTTACCCAATGACAAGGTGTCTAACAATTTACTAATTCAAAGATATATCAATGCAAATCATCGACAAAGTCTCTATATATCGACATAATGACTCTGAGTTATATTGTTATTAACTCATCCATTATGCATGGAAAACATTGAGTAATAGCTGGCCTCTAAAATAAAGTCACAAGTAATATATATTCATCCTTTGATTAAGTCAATTAATCAACCTTAAATATTTGTTTGAGTTAATCAACTCCCAAGCAATTGATAATATTTAAATATATATTAATATCTATATCATATACATATTTATATTTATGTATGTATGTATGTATGTATGTATGCATGTATGTATGTATGTATGTATGTATGTATGTATATATAAATGTTAATATATATTTATATATATCTTATGCGGACTATGTATGTATACATTTGATATTTAAATGAATACAAAAAAGATGTTATTCACATAGTAATATTAATATCAACTAGCACATACATATATATTCATATATATTACTCTATGTACATGTATACATATGTATACATATATTGATACATTCATATGGGCATATCCATTTTCCAATCACACATATGTATTGATACATATATACATATCGATATATGGATATATTATATATACACACACACACACACCTTCGATTATACATAAAGGTCAGACACAATTACTATTGTATTGATAAGCACATATGTGTGATACATCTATACATATACATATACATATACATGTCATAAGGTCCACTTGATAGTTCCATGCATATGGTCTATCATTGATAGGCATATATGTACATATACACATTCCACATTCATTCTACTCATTAATACAAACATGGTAATATAAGAAAGAACTCTCAAGCTCAAATAGATAATCATCACCCAATAATGCACTTAGTAGTAAACAACACTCTTACTAATGCAAACTCATCAACTAAGGATGACTTACCACTTCCCACTTAATAACTTGACTGAATTATTCTACTTTGGTGTGTGTAATCTAAGATAGGTTACATTAATAGTTACCCAACCAAGATCTCCTGAGTGATACTTCCCCTTTGCCTAGAGGAATTGAACATATACCTTCATCCATTAACATATGCCCAAGGTAGTCAGCTATTCAACAAAATATGCATCATGCTTAATACATCTCCAAAGTTAGAATATCAATTCAATAACCATCCATTTCACACATATGCATTTTTTCACATAAAATTAAATGGAATAACATTTATTCATAATGCATTGATAACAAAATGCAAGCACAATTTAGTCATCTATAGAATTTGAATTACATTCACATTTACCCTACATAGTAATAGTAAATAGTAATTACACATTTGGGGTGTAACAATAAAAGCAAGGAAAGGGCCATGATCCCAAACAAAAAAAATAGCAACATTAAAGTAGGCCACCCAATAACTAGTTCAAACCAAAACCAAGCCTATAGGCCAACCAAAATAATAGCAGACAAGAAGAAACATTCTAAAACATGTGACAACAAGGAATGTAGGCCAACAAGAGAAAGGCATGCAGGCACTTAAAACAAAGAAACAACAAAAATCCAAACTATTCTTTTTTACAGTTAATTAGGTCCCATTCCCCTTTTAATAGTTCTAGATCATTTCTCCAAGGGTCCACCTCATCACCAACATTGTCTTCATTTGAAATTTCAACATCTTGGTTTGCATTCATTCTATGTTTCACTTTTCTTACCTTTGACATTCTAAAAAATGTACCAAAATTTTCTTTATTCATGATTCCATGTAAGTGATGGAAATCAAGCTACTAAAGGCACTATCCAATATGCTGACTTTGTCCTCTAGAGAATCAATTTGGTTCTTATATTGTTTATGTGTCCCACTCTCTAGTTCCCATTCTTCCTCAGAGCTTACAATTACTTTAGTATTTTCTTCTTCTTTGTCCTTGTTCATGCATTCCTGATCCTCTTCAAAATCAAGCATTTTTCCTTTAATATTATGGTTGGCTAGTCAGACTAACCTTCTTTCCCCCTTTCCACTATAAGAATCTTCAACATAACATTCCTCTGCTTCACAAGGAATTTCAATAGTATCCTTCAAGTGGCAGTTCTTAATTCATT
Organism: Sequoia sempervirens; assembly: GCA_007258455.2. Classification (NCBI taxonomy): domain Eukaryota; kingdom Viridiplantae; phylum Streptophyta; class Pinopsida; order Cupressales; family Cupressaceae; genus Sequoia; species Sequoia sempervirens. The sequence continues at coordinate 194,778 of VDFB02055788.1, forward strand.
AGTTTCCAAGGATTTACGTTTGTACTAGAAGGTTTAGCAAGGTCTTTATTTACTTGAGGAGGAGGGGCAGTTTTCTCAATTCCAACAAAAGGGTCTTTCAAAATAGAGGTTTTAGTTGGATATTTCTTCTTTTGAGAGGGAGGGGTAGAATGAACTCTTTCAATAGAGGCCTGGTCATGTGAAATAATGGACTACGAAGGAGAATCTTTTAATAGAGTAATAGAAATTTGGGCGACAAAAATTTTCTTTTTACTAGTGCTAGGGTTATGTTGGGGAAACTAAGGATGCTCCTCAATGGGTTTGATCTATAACATTGGCTTCATAGAAATTGTAGGGATTGACAAAGGGTTAGGGAAAAAATATAATTGTAAAGTCTAAATATATTAAAACCTAGTGGAATTGGGGAGAGGCCCTTTTAGCTTTACACTATTGCAAAAAAGAGACCATTAAAAAAGGAATATTGATTTTCTCCTGCCTAAAAATATGACTTAAAAATAGAAAATAGTAACCATGAATAGTAGTGTACCTACCTTCTAATGTGAATTCTAACCATATTGTAGGGAGCTGCAATTTTGTTGCAGTCATATCCGTTTTGGATCCTCTTAAACTTTGCATACCCTTCTAGAAAGCTATCTATAAAGCACTAATAATTCTCATTTCTAACTTTGGCAACCTTTAATCCCTTACGGGTATGTGCAAGATCATCATGGAAAAAATAGGACCTTAAGTGGCAAAAAATTCAAAAAAATCAAAGTTAGGAAAATTGACATAAAAAATTGAATAAATTATATATATTATTTCAAAAATATGTAAGAATAGAATCCATAGAAAATTGAATGTAGTTTCTAAACTACTAGGTTTGTTTATAAAAATATATATATATTTGGTGAAAATTTGAAATTTCAATGTAGTAGTACTTAAATTTCAGGGAAAAAATAAGTAGGTGTCTCTCTGACCACCCTAACCACAATAAAATGATAATATTTTTTTATAATATTCTAAATATAAGTAGAGGACTCATGTCCCGATGTGAAACATATTTTTTTCCAAGTAAATAATTAATTATGATTTTTTTATTACAAATTTAAAAAAATATAAAAAATCATATGTCTGACCACCTTAACTTGGTTAAAACTTCATTAAATTATTTTTTTCTTTCTTTAATCCTATCGTATGCAAAGCATAGAATGTGACACATTTTTTGGATTCATAAAATGTGATACTTTTTTAAAGTTATAAATGTTTTTCAATCAGCCTATCAATTAGGACTTTAGTCATAATTCAAATAGAAAATGAATAATAATTACTTATTAAATTCAAAATGAAGCCTAATTTATATTGGTGGAAAGTTGAGAATCTCCTTTAAAAACCCTTTTCATTTCATGAATTTTGGGTAAAAAAAAGTTGTAAGCCACATACCCATCATATTGCCACTTTTTGGCCCATCATAATCCTGCACATACCCTTACACTCTAACCCCGTAGCATTTACAATTAACATTAGGGTAACTTGAAAGTTTATAATCCCAATCTTCACCTTATCTTCCCTCCATGAATTGAAGAATTTCAAGGTAAGGTCATCATTAAAACCCTTCATAACTAGAAAAAGTGTGTCATGCCCGCTTCTTCGAAAAGCTTCCACAACTCCACATTTTGTCTTAGTATCACACAAGACAATGGCTCAGATCACTTTTTGGGTCCCCCCATCTTCTTTTTGCAACCCTGTGTTTTTCTTCTTGAAACTATCTAGAGCAAAGTAACCCTACTCCAACAATTGCTATCTCCCAAATAGAAAAAAATAGTTATGGAAGGCTCTAGAATTAGAATAAGAGTTATGTGATAAAATGATAGGCATAAAACAAGGTGGACAAAAAACACCCTTTTTTTCTAGAAAGATTTCCCAATTTGTTTAATCATACTTGTAATTCTTATTTTCATATCTTAGACAATTATTTAAATGGTTTCTTTAAATAATTTTTTCCTACATCTTGGTCAAAATATTTTAACAAATAAAACTTAACATTATTCCTCAAGTCATGTTTCCTCACCAAGAACCAAAAGATAGGAATTTTTCATGCAAAACTAAAAAGAAAAGCTTGTGATTTTATGAAAAATCTCACATTGGAAGGTAATGCAAAAAGTAAAATAAAAGGGAAAACTCTTGTTTAAGTTCCATGTATAGGGTTAAAAAGAAAAACTGAAAGAGAGCTCCACATGAAGGGAGAGTGCTAGGGTTTTGTCTCTATTGGAGGTGAATTTTGAAGGAATCAAGATTGTTTTCAAAACATTGAAGAAAGGGCATGCAACTTCTAACTCTTGAGATACCTCCCACACTAGCAATTTAATAGATTTTAAGACCACACATGTATTCTCCTTGTGCGGCTACCATGTACACCTAAAGGTTATCGTATGCTCTAAAGGGTTTCTAGTCTTATTTTAGTATTATTCAACCATTATAGGGTCAAAGAAATTTATCAAACAATCACAAGAATTTGTCTAAACTTTCCTTTAAAACTTTGCTCTACACCTATTGAGAGCCCTTGTGACTGTCAGTTGGAATTCTTGATAGTAGTGGAAGTGAAAGGATAATCCAATAGTGCATGGAAATGCAAAGGGATAAGGATGACTAGCATCTGGTAGTGGTAACAGGAAGATTGTAGGAAAGTCATAGTTCTCTATTGTTGAAAGCTATAGTATCAAAGTTCTTTAGGGAAGAAAGAGTTTTCATCGACACACATCAACATCTTTTTTTTTCATCCTCTCTTTACCTAGAGACTGCTCTCATCTTGATCATTAGGTTGCATTCCACTGAACCCTTAGTATGGGAACTATTGGAAAGAAATCTCTAGCACCTAGAATCCGATTGTAAACTCTTCAAACTCATATATGTCAAAAATATGTCTTCTATACCATTGATGGTTCGAAAGAAAAGGGAGTAAAGTGTTTTAGAGTGTAGCCTGGAGATATCTTTTATACACTTAATGAGGCTAGCTTCCCAATCAAAACCCCGAGAGAGTGTTGAGAGCATTGTTAGTGACTACAGAAACATATTTTCTTCTACTCAAGAAAAAACAAGTGAAAGTCAACCACCTACAAGGAAAAATGCTATTATTATTGACTACACCCATTAACAACAAAACATTTAGCTTTGAAATATATGTATCAAAAGATGTTCAAAAGCCATTACTCTCTAGTAGAAGTTCTTTGGATTCCAAGACCAGATTTAGACACCAAATGCATGTGGTTGAAGATAAAATGCACCAAAAAAAGAAAAGGAGAGGCCAAGCTAGTCATGTTCAACTAGGTCAATTCTATCATCTTTACCTAAGATGTGTATATGGTGCTTTAGAAGAGTATCAATTACCTAAGCTTCTAAGAACACCTTTATAATGTCTTTGTTTGCAAATTAAAAGCTTGCAGCTTGGAAGCATTGTAGAATTCTTGTCTTGAGTCTTACAACCATCAAAGCCACTTTCGGTTCAAAATGCAGTTGAATATTTGAATACTACGAGAGCTCTTGATGACAAGGAAAACTTAACTATTTTTGGATGCCAGTTGTCAATGGTTCCTATGGAGCCTAAGTTGAGTAAGATAATTATCATGGGTGCACTTATACATTGCTTGGATCCTAGCCTTATAGTTGCAACTGGTTTGAGTTTTGGAGACCCTTTCATGCTACCTTATGACAAAAATGAACTTTAAGATGTAGCAAAAGAAAAGTTCTCTACAAATAGTGATCATATGGCCCTCATCCATGCATATGAGGGTTGGAAAGATGCACATAGAGATGAATTTTTTTACAATTATTGTGAGAGAAATTTTATGTCAAACACAAACTTTACAAACCATACAATCTCTATGCAAACAATTCCATTTTCTGCCGAAGGAGGTCAATTTGTTGGATGGTAATGTTGATATCTTAAATGAGCTAGGGGAATTACCAAACCCTTAAAATACAATACAAACACAACTTTTTCTACTATCTTAGATCCAAATACATCTTATGATATCCATAGTTTAGAGACAAAGGAAATAAGAACTGGAAATTTGGTGCAGATGGGCTATGATAGTCAAGTAGTCAAAGATCATATACAAGAAGAAAAATAGTTAGGGTTTCTAAAGGGTTAACATGACAATACCTAAAAATAGGAGACAATATGCATGCATATTCAAGGCATACTTGAAGGATGTGAGAGGAAAAATATCACTACGGTACCGTAGCAATTAGGAATGAAGGGCGCAGGGTAGGGGTAACTGCTTACCACTATACTGCAACGGTCTAGCAGGTGGTGCACAGGGTAGTGGTGGTCACATTGATATTAGTTCCTTTTGTATCTAAAGCATGCAAGGATGAGATTTTGCTGCACTAAAGGGACCCAAAAAGTTGTCTTGCCAATTTCTGATGGTCCCTTTGACAATGCTGCATCGAGGTGACTCTGGAGTGCCTCACTTTGATATGTTGCTTTCCCTTCATTGATGGTTATGTGGTTTCTAGACGATCAATGGTATGGATTCAAGGGAGCGATCAATGGTCATGTTTTAAAGCCAATCAAAGATCCAATCTCATTTATCTATCTCATATATGATGGTCAAAATTTAAAAGTTCTGTAATGACTAGCTACCTCACCTAAAGGTAAATGAAGACAATAATTGTGTGTTTGTAGATGGTGACCCCACAATACTAGTTTACAATTTTTGGCCAAACTAGACACAGAAATAATTTTTTCTAACCAAATCTTCACTTTTGGGCACCTATAGTGGCTAAACCGTGAGGAATTTGAAGATGATGCAAACTAGTGATTTGTGACATTTTGTCTGTAGATTCTAAAAATACTCTTTTCAAAAATTTTGGAATTAGATTTCACTTCTTTTTCCATCTCCTTCGAAAACTAGTTTTTTTCAGAAAACAACATTTTTGAGGAGTAATGCTCACCGTATAACGCATAACTTTTTTCCATGAAGGATAAAATTCTAATTCTTTCAAATTTAGATTTGTAACTTTGATAGCTAGTGCTTCCAATTGGTTAGATAGTTTTTTATTGAATTTTTTTTCTTTAATCAAGTTTCGAAGTCAAACCATTTATAATTCAGACATAGGTGGACCGTATAATGCAAATTTTTTTTGTATGTATCGAAATTCAATTTTTTTTTGTTGGATCAAGGACTTCAATATCTGATGCACTCATATTTTTTAATGTTTTTTTTTTATAATCTGCTATTTTTCCACATGTGCAGAACAAAGAGATTGATTTTCAATGAAAAACTTATGTTTAATAAAACTAAAAAAACAAATACATAATAAAACCAAAACATATTAAAATTATAGTCATTGGATAGCTCATTTCGAGGACTATCTAATTCCAGTTGGGTTTGTGAAGTATCCTCCATTTACATCCTTAACCTGAGCTTCAAAGGGAAAACATTCGAATTTTTTTGGTGCTAGAGAGCAAGAAGGTGGGAAAAGGGGGGTTTGCTCGAACCAAGGGGGATTCTAGCGAACCCCCAAGGGTTCAAGAAAACCACGGGGGTTCTAGTGAACCTCCAAGTGTTTGAGTGAACCACCGTTCATTCGAACCCTAGTTCATTTGAACCCCCTTTCAAAAAAAAATCATTTTTTTTTTGGCGGGATGGTGGGAACTTGCATTGAATGGGTTTGCTCGAACCCAAGTTCTAGAGAACCCTCTTTTGGTTCGTTTGAATCTATTAGTTTACTCAAACCCCAAAAATGAAATATTTTTTTGGCATGGGGTTATTTTTTTCAATTTTTCCTTCCTCACTCCAATTGTAAACCACTTTTGTGGGTTCACCCTATCTTAGCTACTAGATCAAATTAGAATGGCTCCAAAGGCCAAGTTACTTGTCAGGTGCAAGAGAAACAAGGAGAGAACTTTTCTTAGTGTCCTTGTAGGGGTGATCAAGCTTTGCGTAGTAGTTTTTTGGTTTCCTTCAACAGTCTATATTGTGTAGGGTTTAAAAATTTGGGCAATCAAATGTAATTTAGGTAGGTAGCTGGGTTGTTAAAATATTTCCATGTAAATCTCCAACTTGCATAGTTCTAGCCTTCTAAAGGCACTAATGCAAGAGGGTACACCCCTCTTCCAATAGACCATTTACAACAAAAAATCACTCATAGGCAATACTTTGCCTTAATTCAATAATTAAATAATGATTACAAGTAAACAAATATTTTATTGACTCAATTATCAATTACAATCATTTCGCCTTTCATGGAGCATCCTTCTTGGTCCTCTAGTCTTAATAGAAACCTCCACTCCACAGGAACTCTCCAATTTCAGAGATCACACTCGCTAACAACCACTCACACCTCTTTTCCAAACTCTTGCTCTCTTGGTAAAATTATGAACAACAATGCGTACACCTTCTATGGTTATTTTTGCAATTCCAAAAATCCTCTATGCTCTCCTATGTAGCCTCTTTCTCCCCTTGCTTGATTGCATACACAAATTTTCACTTATTTGACTTGATCTCTATTCAACAATGGCCATCTCTTTCTCTATTCTGCACTTTCCTACAATCTAATTTCATATTACCATATTATATGGCTCGATCTGTAATATTGTTTTCCCCATTTTTAATATGTGCAACCTCTTCCTCAAGTCTAGGCACCTCCATGGCTATAACCTACCTTTATTGTTAACTTGTTTGTGAGTATTGTTTGCAACCTCTCCACTTTTTTTTCCTCTATCATCCTTTGTTAGGTGCTAACTTCCACCCTGATTGATTCACCTTATATATGCAATTTCATTTACAATTGTTAATTTTGAATTGCCATCATTGACTGGAACGAGTCCCTTCAAGCCCCTACATAGCTTCATCTTCCCCACGCTAAGCCTTGTCTCTCTTCCTCAGCTATGAGAGAGCCAAAATGTTGTTTTTATTTCAATATGAAGCTCTTACATGGTGCCTCTATTTACATGTCATTTCACTTCAATACCCAACATAATCTTTATCTCCTCCTCTCCCTACACACCCCTTAGACTCCCCTTCATGCCTTTTTGATTACCATTTTTCATTGTTGTCTAAATGCAGTTGTTTCAACTTCCAAATTGTTGTTCTAAAGATTATGACATCACTATTTCGTGCAGGATGAAATTATTCTTCAAAGATAAATTGAGCTCTTCAAAGCTTTGTAGTGTCAACAATTTTAGTGTGTTTTGATATTTTTTTCATTGAATGTCTTCGCCACTTTCAAAGTCACATGTTTTCCTGTCAACAAAGAGCCAAAACTAAAAAATACAACTGTAATTTTTTTTGGTTGATGAGGATAACCCATTCACCTAGGATGCTTATGCATTAGACACACCAAGTAGAAATATTGTGAGCATAGGCTCACAATGGTAGAGCTGAGTAGATGGACTACTCTTCCAGGTTGCTATCAACCTGCAGCGAAATCCTTCCCTATCCAAGTGCTAAAATTAATCTTTCTTTCACCTTTTCCAACCTCATGCCAAAACACACACCACCTTCTTCCAACAACACCTCATCTTCCTCCTTTTCCTCCCCATGGATTCATGTCCACCAAAGCTCGAACTCCTCCGCCAAATACTATCCACACTCTTCTCCTCTATGGGTTCAAACCCACCTCTAATCGACCACCTCCACTAAAAATAACCTACAACATCTTCAATCGTATCTACACACAACCACACACCATCTGCAACATCTACTACATGCTCTGATTTTATATCCATTCCTTCTATATTTTCATCTAAAACCAAAGTAACATAAAAATTTTTTTTACCTCATGTCTTCTATCACAACTACAACATCAAACTTCACTGCAAAATATTCCACCTTCCTATTAGCTGCACTTCTTGCTCTTCTCTTTTCGCTGCACCATGCTTCATCACCCATTCTTTCTCAATCATCAACAAACATGTCAATAAATTCTCTTTGCTATGCTTCACTGCTGCAAACTCTTTCCTGCTTACTTCCTTCTTTTCTTCCTTTTTCTTCATGCCTTCTTCCTGACATGTCTTAACTACAACTTCTTCAGTAGGGGCTACATCTTCTGCTTTCCATCTTAGGCTGTTATCCTTGTTTTTCTTCTCACTCCTCTTTACCACTTTCCTATCACTCTTTCCTACATTCTTTTCCAACTTTCCAAGCCTCACCTCTGTTGATGTTCAGCCATGGGCTCCATACTTCTACAATTTATTTAATGAACAATAAATGCCATATAGCCTTCAGCTATTTATTTATTGACTTGTGAAGAGGTGCTTCACTTAATTCTCAAATAACATCTTATATAATGTGGCCAACTTTTGTGTAAGACACAACTTTTCATAGAGAGGCCAACCTCTTGTGAAGTGACACATCTCTTGGGAGAAGTCTTCATTATGTTGTATATATAGGCGGTGCTTTCTCCTTCATTAGCTGTAGTATTTGTTCAAGTGAAGTTCACACAAATCTGAAGGAAGTTTAATAATTACAACAAATTGATATTTGTTGGAATTCTATATTATTCTTGGCTATGTATTTGCATAAGTGTGGTGCTATCATCTTCATATCAGATTGGCCTTGTGATTGGCCTCATTGTAAAGCAGATGTGCTACTCTTTTATTAAATATATATGTGATATATTTGTTGCTGGGTTTTTCTCCCTCGAGAAGGAGGGTTTTACCAAGGTATCTTGTTGTGTTATTGTGTTCATTGTCGCTATATTTATACTTAATTTAAATTTGATCCTATAAAACTAACAACCTCGATCTTTCCTACTTCTTCATAAACTATTTGTCCCATCTTTTCAATCATCTCATCTTCCACTTTATCCCAATACTGCTCCCAAAACAGTATCCACATGGGTCTCCTCATGACCCAACCCATCTTTCCTATTGCAATCTCACCTTTCGCATTCTTTCATCACTCTCAAAAAAAATTTCTCTATGGCTTGAAGCTCTCTATTGTTTAGGACTCCTCCACCCATAACAACCCTCACAAGCTTCTTCTCTACTACTTCACACACTTTCTTCTTTACCCGTAGTTCCTAGTGGATCCTCTCCACTCTTAGGACTACGTACTATAATACCAAATGATGCAAGAGGGTTCTCCCCTCTGCCAACACACCATTTACAATAGAAAATCACACTCACAGGAAATACTTTGCCTTAATTCAATAATTAAATAACAATTGCAAGAAAATAGATATTTTATTGACTCAATTATCATTTATTTAATCATTTGGCCTTTCATGGCCTTGTCCTTCTCAGTCCTCCAATATTAACAAAGGCCTCCACTCCACAAGTACTCTCCAATTTCAAGCAGCACACTCCCTGACAACCACTCACACCTCTTTTCCAAACTCTTGCTCTCTTGGTCAAATTATGAACAAAAATGCATACACCTTCCACTGGTTATTTTTTCAATTCCAAAACTCCTCTATGCTCTCCTACACAAACTCTTTTTCCCTTTGCTTGATTGCATACACAAAACTTCACCTATTTGACTTGATCTCTATTCACTCATGGCCATCTCTTTCTCTATTATGCACTTTCTTACAATCTAAATTCATATTACCACATTATATGGCTCAATCTGCAATATTGTTTTCCCCATTTTTAATATGCAAAACATCTTCCTCAAATTTGGACACCTTCATGGCTATAACCTGCCTTTATTGTTAACTTGTTTGTGAGTATTTTTCACAACCTCCACTTTTTTTCCTCTATCACCCTTTTCTAGGAACTAACTTCCACCCTAATCGATTCACCTTATTTATTCAATTTCATTTATAATTGTTAATTTTGAATTGCCATCATTGACTAGCATGACTCCTTTCAAGCCCCTACATAGCTTCACCTTCCCCACACTAAGCCTCATCTCTCTTTCTTAGCTACAAGAGAGAGAGAATGTTGTTTTTATTCTAATATGAAGCTCTTAACATGGAACCTCTATTTCCATGCTATCCTTTCACTTCAATACCCAACACAGTTTTTATCTTCTCCTCTCCCTATGCACCCCTTAGACTCCCCTTAACACCTTTTTTATTACAATTTTTCATTGTTGTCTAAATGCAGCTATTTCAACTTCCAAATTGGTGTCCTGAAGATTATGCCATCATTATTTTGTGTAGGATCAAATTCTTCTTCAAAGATAAATTGATCTATTCAAAACTTTGTAGAGTCAACGGTTTTAATGTGTTTTGATATTTTTTCCTTTTAATGTATTTGCTACTTTCAAAGTCACATGTTTGCTTGTCAACAAAGAACCAAAACTGAAAACCACAACTACATTTTTTTTTGGTTGATGAGGATAACCCATTCACCCAGGATGCTCCTACATCAGGCACTTTCGTAATTATCTAATATATTATATCAAAATAATCTACAGGCTAATAGCCTTTTATATTAAAAAACCATTATTTGGAATATTTTATATTTAATTCTATGTTTTAAATTAAATTAAAATTTTAATACATATATAGGCATAAGTGGCAAGCCACTATAATATATTATATATATAAATAGGATAATACAAAATCTAGTTATAGAGAGCATACCGATAGGAAATAACTAGTAGGAAAACATCTAGTTATAGCTCAAATATGATAAAGATTACATGTTTACAATTACTTATTAAATTCAAAGTAAGGCATAATTTATATTGGTGGAAAGCTGATAATCTCCTTTAAAAACCCTTTTTGTTTCATCAATTTTGGATAAAAATAAAGTCATCAGCCACATACCCATCATATTGCCACTTTTTTGCCCATCGCAATCCTACACATACCCAAAACATGAATGTGAATATTTTTGGTTTATGCAAGATTGCTTCAAACCTGGGATGCTCCTGCATCATTTTGTATGGGGGTTTTCCTTGGTCAAACCCCAAGTTTGGTAATTCGACCTTGATAGAAAGATAATAACAAAGGAGAATGAAATGATGAATGAACAATGCTTGCTACAACTCACCACCCTTCAATGGATTCCCTTAGAGGACTAAAGTCAAACACATCTCTCCAAGGAACTTGATCTTACTTTGCTTGATGGATTTGGATACTTGAAATTTTGGGATGCTTTAGGATTGAAACAATACCTATTAGCCTTCACAAGATGACATGAACACACATAAACTTGGACATGATGTTAGGATCTTGATTGCTACAACAAATGAGTGATAAATATACTCTTGAATGCTCTTGATAAAGATATTTTCCCATATGAAATTGCTTCTTGATCCTTAGATTTCAAATGATAAAAAGACTATATATTTATAGGTGTTTATTTAATTTTCCAAAAATTAGATTCCAAAAGCGGACACTTACAAGTTGAATTTGAATCATTAAATTGCCACCAAAAACATATTTAAAATGGGTTTGGGCACTTAAAGGGGACCCATTCACCCATGGGTGAATGGGTCTTGGCCTATAAGTTTAGGACACACATAGTCCATGGTGATTAAAATATTAAATGAATTACTTAAATGTTGGTTCTCTTTTTGGAAAATGATAAAAATAAGGCTTTGGAATGCATAATCTAGTAAATTAGATGCTTAATCAAGTCCAATGAATTAAGGGACCCAAACATACTATGAAATTGCAAAGATATACAATTTTCTACACTACATTAAGCCCCCAATTTAGTGAGTATGAACTTATGCTCAGACTCATAATCAAGTAGAAAAATATATGTCAAGAGGGGTCCAAATACACAAATGTTGATGAAATATGATGACAAAGATCAAGAGAGATGGCCAAGCCGCTAGGATCTAAGATCCCATGGTAATGAACATAAGAAAAAAGGGACACACACACATGTAATATATGTGCATCAAGACAAGATACAAAAACATACATATCGGGAAAAATGAAGCATACGCGATGAAAACACATGTGACACAACATAACATATGGATGAAGATGAAATGGAAAAATAAACCAATGGAGGATGCAACCTGCTTAAGCCTAATAGAAGTTAATTATTTTTAGTTTAGGCTGGATATCAATATACTTTATAATGTGCAACAACAATACTATTTATGAAGCAATGATTTTGTAACCTATACAACCTAAATTTTGATGTATAGCAATACATGTAGTTATAGGTGGAGTCAATGAGAAAGTAACCCTTCTACTTTTTCTAACTTGTTTGAGCCCTCCTTGTGATTATGGCTTAATGTTTCCTTTATTTAGTGTTGTAATGTGGATGACACATTCACATTAATTCTTGGGCCCTTGTGAAATAATATATTTTAATGGCACCTTGCTAAAGTGTTGTGAAGTGTTGTAACACACTTTCACACTTTCCTAGGGTTTTATCAAATAATTAAACTTAATAAACCTATTTTTAATCAAAATCAACATTAATCTTTCCTTATTTGAAGGGTTGTAAAGTGTTACAACACACTGTCACATTTCTCTAGGCTTGTCATTAATAATTGGGCTTTCTTATGCTTTAATTTGCCTCATTTTGCATCCACAAGCCTCATTTATTGCATCTTTTAGAGGATAACCCTAACATTAATCAGTAACCAATCATAATTTAGGTGTTTCTAGCTTGTGTGGTCTAGATTTAGGGATCTAGAACTCATTCGCCACCTTGGGAAAATGGGTCCCACCTAGATCATTTGGCCCCAAATCAATTTTCACACTGTATTTCTAAGCACTTTTCATTTTTTGTCTAATACATTATGCTTGATGGGACTCATTTGACACCTTGGGTGAATGAGCCTCGTGTGGCCCAAATTTAAATTTAATTCAAATTTTTGATGGGATTTTATTCTCCTAGATCTGATATTGGCTTGTGGTATTGTAATTTTAGGAATTCTTGCATAATCAAGTATAAATACAAGGTTCTTTCACTCATATTCTCACCTAGCATCCAAGAGAGTTCGCAAGAGCATTTGAGCATTCACAAGTCTTCAAGGGAATATTATCAAGTTTTTTAGACCAACATTCAAGTTCAATTCATCATGTCAAATATTCCATCTATCATGTTTGTTATTGTGCCAACAATTGTGATGTAGGGTTTGTGATTGAAGCAAGTGTTTCAAGAAAGATCAAATCCATTCAAGCAAGAGTCAAGAACCACATCCATTACAGCCATTTCAAGCATATTTGTAGCACATTATTGCTAGGGTTTGGTGAGTTACAACATTGTCTTTTGTTAATTCATCATTCTCCATTCATTTTTGTTTTTATTTCAAGGTTTAATTACCAACAAGGGGTTTGACCAAAGAAAACCCCTATTCACTAACCTCACAACATTTTTCCCTCTCCTTTGTGTGTTATGTGTAGGTTTAGGTTACATGTTTCATAAGGAGTAAGATTGGAGAAAATTTTTCAAGTGATCCAAAGTTGTTAAAGTTATCATCCAAAGTTGCTAAAGTTGTCATCAAGCCTTGGAGAGACTTGGAGAAGACCTACAGGCAGAAAATTACAATTTCAGATCCAAAAACCAATCAAGAAGAGAAGAGGAGACCAAGAGGAATAGAATCAAGTTCAACACTTCTAGAAAAGCAAAAGTGGACTAATTTTCCATAAGTGGTGAATG